>JAJOOR010022941.1:0-15109 GCA_036250505.1 Solanum acaule | reverse complement strand
GATCTTGAAGCAAAATGCATGAGAGTGTTGGCTTTGAGTTACCATCACTTGCCTTCTCACCTAAAACCGTGTTTTCTGTATTTTGCAATTTTCGCAGAGGATGAACAGATTTCTGTAACTAAACTTGTTGAGTTATGGGCTGTAGAGGGGTTTTTGAATGAAGAAGAGGGAAAAAGCATAGAAGAGGTGGCAGAAACATGTATAAACGAGCTTGTAGATAGAAGCTTAATTTTCATCCACAATTTTAGTTTTCGTGGAACAATAGAAAGTTGTGGAATGCATGATGTGACCCGTGAACTCTGTTTGAGGGAAGCTCGAAACATGAATTTTGTGAATGTTATCAGAGGAAAGAGTGATCAAAATTCATGTGCACAATCCATGCAGTGTTCCTTTAAGAGTCGAAGTCGGATCAGTATCCATAATGAGGAAGAATTGGTTTGGTGTCGTAACAGTGAGGCTCATTCTATCATCAGGTTGTGTAGATTCAAATGCGTCACACTGGAATTGTCTTTCAAGCTAGTAAGAGTACTAGATCTTGCTTTGACTAGATGCCCAATTGTTTTTCCCAGTGGAGTACTTTCTCTAATTCATTTGAGATACCTATCTTTGTGTTTTAATCCTTGCTTACAGATGTATCGAGTATCGAAAGAAGCTCTTCCCTCATCAATAATAGACATTCCTCTATCGATATCAAGCCTATGCTTTCTGCAAACTTTTAAACTTTACCTTCCATTTAAATCTTTTCATCCTTTCATATTACCATCGGAAATTTTAACGATGCCACAATTGAGGAAGCTGTGTATGGGCTGGAATTACTTGCGGAGTCATGAGCCTACAGAGAACAGATTGGTTTTGAAAAGTTTGCAATGCCTCCATCAATTGAATCCTTGGTATTGTACAGGGTCTTTTTTTAGACTATTTCCCAATTTAAAGAAGTTGAAAGTATTTGGCGTCCCACAGGACTTCCGCAATCGCAAGGACCTGTATGATTTTCGCTACTTATATCAGCTCGAGAAATTGGAATTTGGTAGTTATTATCCACCTATTGCTTGCTTTCTAAAAAACACTGCTACTCCGCAAGAACCTCTGAGGTTTCAGAAGGAAATTCGCAGAGAGACACCTATTGCTGCTCCAACTTTACTCTTACCTCCTCCAGATGCTTTTCCACAAAACCTTAAGAGTTTAACTTTTAGAGGAGATTTCCTTTTGGCATGGAAGGATTTGAGCATTGTTGGTAAATTACCCAAACTCGAGGTCCTTAAATTATCACACAATGCCGTCATAGGCGAGGAGTGGGAAGTAGTTGAGGAAGGGTTTCCTCACTTGAAGTTCTTGTTTCTGGATACCGTAGGCATTCGGTACTGGAGAGCTAGTAGTGATCACTTTCCGTACCTTGAACGACTTTTTCTTAGAGAGTGCGAGTATTTGGATTCAATCCCTCGAGATTTTGCAGATATAACCACACTAGCTCTTATTGATATACAGTACTGTCAACAATCTGTTGGGAATTCCGCCAAGCAAATTCAACAGGACATTCAAGACAACTATGGAAGCTCTATCGAGGTCCATACTCGTGATCTTTAGTAAGACATCTTCTTCCTTGATTTACAACAATATTTAACTCATCATTATAGTAAACTCGATAATAATCTGGATAATAGCTTTAGTAAGTCAAATTGCACCAATTCAACAAAAGTTCTTGATGCTGTCATTGTGTTTGATTCGAATCATTCCAATATTGTGTAACTTGTTATACTTGCATGCTCATTCTTGATTTTGGGAAGTGTAACATTTCATTTTTCATCTTTTGTAGCCAGCATTTTCGATACTGTGACAACAGATGAAGATGATGATGATGATGACTTTGAGAAAGAAGTTGCTTCTTGCCGCAATAATGTGTAAGTTCTTATACCTGCATGCTCATTCTTGCTATAATGTTCTCTTGTTCCTTAATTATGGGGCATCTAACATATTATTTTCCATTTTTTGCGCCTTTTTTTTTCTGCAGCGAGTAGTTAAGGTGTTATGAGGACTAGCCAGTTCTCTGAAATAAATGTCAAATCAGAAGCCAAATGTGTGAGTGTTTGTTTTGTTTGTTTCATTTTCTTTGAAAAGATTCTGCATAAAGGGGCAGGATGATTGCAAATGGCTTGTAATTAAATTGTATATGATCTTTCGTATAGCCATTTGTCAGTGGTTCTTTAGATACTCCAAATTTTATGTACATACATACATGTTGTATAGGTCAGAACAGGTGCCAGTAACGTGTGTTTCCTTTCTTGGGAGTCCTCAATCTACCTCGCAAAGAAAGAATCCAGTGGCACCAGCTTTATGTTGTGACGAAAAGATGAAAACGAAAATCTAAAATAAAGAACACCAAGTTTAACGTGGAAAAATCCTTCAAAATGAAGGTAATACCACCACGGGATCGACAAGATCCGAATTGCTTCACTATAATAATAAGAGAGTTACAATTATTCTTCTAATGGCTACACAACAAGTGCCAAAGAGAACAAACAATAGCTACACCAACAAAAGATAAATAGAAAGAAAAACCACCCAAACCCCAGCTGTTGTTCGGGACCTAAAACTGGATCTTGCTGACTTTCGAATCCGATCTCCACCGGTCAAATCAACCACCAAGATGTCAGGAACACTCAGTACAAATTTCAGTCCGATCCAACGGTTAGTTAATCAAAAACACGATCTGAAGGTTGTTGGTCGGAATAAAAGACTGCAGCAAAAGAACCCTTTTTCCTTCTCTCTTATCTCTTGTTGAAAGCTCTCTCAAAACTTCTCTTATGTCCTAATGTCTTTCAAAGACAATACTAATGAGCAATCTGAATTATTCTCTCAAAACCATCCTCTATTTATAGAGTTGTGATTTTCCTTACAAAAGCCAAAACCAACTCCAAATAGGATTACTATTCCAATCATTATCCTAATAGAATTGAAAATCAAATAAAGAGAATAATTCAAATCTTTTTTCAAGTAGGATTAGGCCATGAGCCTTTGGCTGGAACATGAGCAATAGCCCAACACTTTATTACTAAAAGCTTCACACCGGAACAGTTAAGAAAAACTAGGCCACCAGTAGAAAGGTGTAATATTTAAGAGATTACTCGTGTCACGATAGGTAAATGGAGTACAAATCAGCAATGGTATCCTCTCTTGCTTTTTCTACTCGAATATTAAGGAATTCACTGTGGTTATTCCACAAGATCAAATTTTTTTTAACTTTTACCAGAACTATCTTACAAAAGTCATACACAAATGAAGCAAATCTTTAAAAAATACCCATTCACTGTTATACTGAGAGATTCTTCTTTGTTTATGCACAAAACTCTCCCTATTCTAGAGAAAATGTTTCCTCTATACCAAACACGCCCTTAAACTTGAGCTGGTTGATAGATAGACTGTACTACACTTGAATTTGAATTGGACGTTATCAATATACAGCTTGAACTCCTTTATTGAAACTTATTTTTCTAAAGAGATTAGTGTAGGGTCTAATAATGTATGATCACAAATTTTTCTACTTTTTCCTGTCTTTTTTTTTAACTTTGTTCTCTTCTTTTGTCTACATGATGATAAGGTTAGTGACCTCACATATTTCTACTTTATCCTGATAGTGGACCTAGCTGGAAATGTGATGGAAATAGTTAGTAAAAGTAAGATCTTTGCATTTTCTGTTTTCTTAAAAACTGAAAAATTACATAACTTGTGGCAATTAATTTGTCCATTTTCATACTGAGAGTGAGAGATAGTCCTATTTTTTGGATATATGGCATATGCTGCTGTTACTTCCCTTACGAGAACCATACACCAATCAATGGAACTTATTCGATGTGATTTGCAACCGTTTTATGAGATATGTTTTTTGACTTACAAACATTGAATTAAAATCTTTTGAACTTTTATAAATTAAGGTTTTTTTCTTTTAAAGAAATCGATACTGTAATCCTCTATAACAATGAGTTTACTCATGAAGGTCAAGTGATAAAACCAGGGGACAGAGCCAGTCTAGACCTAGGGGGTTCAGAGCTTTTGTAATTGGATCATTGTGATTTCGGGTTGAATTTTTAATTTTCTAGGCGAAATGATAGTATTTTGTATCTGAATAATAGCTCACTTTTTTTAAGTAATGGAAAAGAAGGTCAAAATGTGCCACTAAAAGACTTGACTAAGACAAAAATGGGTTGTCAAGAACGTAGAGGAGAGTAGGATGGACAGTTGGTCAGATCTAGTATGGATCATACATGGCGGTAGTTGGAGTGGCGGCTCCCCCAAAATTCTCTCATCTTAGATCTTTGGATTCGGTCTTAACATATGCGAGGAAAGTAATGAAAAAAATTGGGGTAGAGGATTACAGTATGGGGAATTGAGAATTCAATTAGTCAGTCAACCAACTGAGCTATTAAGATTTTAAAAAAAAAGAAAAAAAGAGAAGGATTCCATGTGACATGAAAGTCTCATATTGCATAGTTTTGAATGAGGGAAAGAAGTGAGGAATCAAATGAACCACCTTCGATGGAAAATTATACTATTTATACATATAATTAAAATTGTTTTTTATCTTTGTATTATTGTAGTCAGCTAATTTGTATGTTTACTTATTCATATTTTGAATAGGCATAATACATAAATATACCATTTAACTTGGCTTCAAATCACATTTATGCCCTTCAACTTCGGGTGTGCACAAGTAGACATTTAAATTTGTATAAAGTTGAAGAAAAAGACACACGGGTCCTACATGGTATCCTACATGTCATTTTTTATCCTACATGGTGTCTTAAGTGTATTGTGTCATGTAGAACTCATGTGGCTAGTTGTTCAACTTTATACAAGTTTAAGTGCATATTTGTGTATACCCAAAGTTGAAGGACATAAACGTAAAATGAAGTCAAGTTAAATGGCACATTTATGTATTATGCCTTTTGAATTTCATTAATAGTGAAAATCCTGAATCATATTCAGATTCCATCACTAATCGTTGAACCATGTTAATTTACTATGTATTATCTAATGGATTTTTTTGCTATCTTATTTGTAATTCTTCAAAGTTTTGTTAATTATCTTTAGCATACTATCTGATTATATTATTTTGATATACTTTTTCTATCCCTAATTACTTGTCTATTTTTGAATTGGCACACCTATTAAGAAAACAATTATTGAAATAGTGAGTTTATTGTTTTACCCATATTAATTATGAAGTGGATGAATTAAAAACTCAAGATTTTCAAAAACTTCTACTTTTTTCAAAGTAATAAATTGAGGGTATAATATGTAAAAAAAAATTCTTTCTTGATTTATCAAAATAGACAAGTAATTAGGAATAACTACAAAAAATGAATAAATAATTAAAAACGGAGGGAGCAATATATTATCTTTAGCCTAATAATATCTGATTAATGGCCACCCTAATTGATTGGATAGGAGAGGATAGACTTGCTTCCAAGTAAGCCAAAATATAAAAAGTTGACAAAAGGGTGCTAAATTCGAGACACATGTAGTACTTATATAATTCATGTGCGGACTCGTTCTTTTGTAGTACTCCCTCCGTTCTATTTTATACGTCACATTTTTACTTTATACTTTCATTAAGAAATGATGTAATTTTATCTTTTTATTCTTATTTAGTGTTTTCTTAAGTCAATTTTATAATAAATGATGAATATATTTTCAAGATTAATTAACTACTCTATCAAGGGTATAGTAAGTAAAATATGATAATTTATACATAAATTTTATAAAATGATAAATAATGTAGTGCAACTATTTATAGAAAGAAATGACATATAAAATGGGACGGAGGGAGTTATAAAGTTGACTTAAGAAAACATTAAATAAGGGTAGAAGGATAAAGTTACATTATTTCTTAATGTAAGTGTAAAGTAAAAAGGTAACATATAAAATGGGGAAGGAGGGAGTAGTATTTTCTCATTTTATTTTACGTGGCACTCTATTCTCATAATCCGTCTTTAAAAATGTCATTTTATTGTAATTAAAAATAATTTAACTTAAAATTCTCCATCTACCATTAATTAGTGAAATGATTTACGATTATATAAATATATAAAAATTGTTTTAGCCTATAATTTTCTAATTTTTTTTTTTCCTCTTATCCATCGTATTAAGTCAAACAATACTAAGTCAAATGGAATGGACGGAGTATTTCTTTTATTTTTTTGTCACACCGTCCATATGTTTTCTCCCATCCCCCAGCCCCCACTATGTATATTCACTCCTTAGTTGGATCTGAATTTAGAGTTTAGAAGCTTCTATAATAACTTTAGATTAATATATAATAATAATAATAGAACTTACAGTATTAAATTTATGTGAATCTATATATATTGTATTGTAATTTTTTTAATTATAATTTTAACCAAATCAATAAAAATATTCAGATGTAAAAGTATATATTATGATTTAACAGCAAATTTCTATACTAGCCGCATCTTCCTAAGTTTTGATGCATAATTTCCTAAAACTCATAAATTTTCAAGTGACTATTTCTAGTATTTCAATGAGAACTTATGCTTCGTTATGGGTTTTCTTAGTGAATTAATTTAATAAAATCAAAATGGAAAAAATCATGTTTTATAACATAAAATTTCTTTGGTTCACGCGGAAAAAAACATCTAGTTCTTATAGTGTGAAAACTATTGAACTTATGGGATGTGGTTCTGTGGAAGTTCATCAAGTGGTAACTCCTTGTACGCAACTAGTGCTACTTTTTATTGACTAAAAGTTATTTTCTAGATTAAGATTCCTATCATGGGGCCTAATATAAGGTCCTAATCATATTTCTAATATGATAAACTTATACTTGTTTAAATCAAATAGATAGATAAAAGACGTGTTTGCACAAAACTCCTCTCACTTAATCATAAATCCATTAATATTTATTTTTCGACTTCATTAAATCACTTAATTATGATGTGTGTGATAGTTCATTTATCTTAATTTATGTAACAGATTTGCTTCAGTCTGATATAAAAAGAATATCACATTTCGATGATTGAAAAAACTTTAAATTCATCTATTATTCTTAATGACATGATTTATAACAACACAAATAATTAAAGATTTGTTTTACACCTCATAATTTAAAAGTCTCCATTTTCTTATTAAATGTTATATCAAATCAAACAGTACCGCATAAATCAAGACTGAGTTGAGTAATCTGATATAGTGTTGTTTAATAATGTGTAGGGCCTTTTATTTTTGGCCATGCCCCTTTAACATAATGTGATGTTGACAAGTGACAACCTTAAGAATCATTATTTGCAAACTACTATTCTTGTCCTTATAAATACTCACTTCTAATTGTATTAAAAACCTGAATTCTAACCATTCTTCATCTTGCCATTACCAAAATAAATCAATACCAAGAGGCAAATATGGCCTTAGAACAAATTTTTCAAGACCAAATACCAGAAACTACCTTTGATCAACGCGATATTTCCTACGAAAAATGGAACACAATTGATCTTGATAAACTTGAAGAAAATTCACCTGGAGGTTTCGAGTGCAACATTTGTCTGGATCTTGTACATGATCCTGTTGTTACATTATGTGGTCACCTCTATTGTTGGCCTTGCATCTACAAATGGATACATATTAAGACCATTTCATCAGAGAACATCGATAATCAACAGCCAAAATGCCCTGTTTGCAAAGCTGAAGTCTCACAAAAAACATTGATTCCACTCTATGGTCGCGGTCAAGCTACAAAAACATCAGGCAAGGCCCTGAATCTTGGTATAGTCATACCACAAAGACCTCCTACTCCGAGATGTAGGAGTCACGGAGTAATACACAATAATAATATGCCTCCATTGTCCCAACAATCTCATGATCATCATCGAAATAATACAAATACAGAACATATGCTAAGTCTTGGTGGAACGACAACAGGGGAAATTTTTTATGCGCGAATGTTTGGGAACTCATTGAATACTAATTTGTATACATATTCAAGTTCATATAATCTAGCAGGAAGCAATAGTCCAAGGTTAAGAAGACAACTATCACACGCGGATCAATCACTTAGCAGAATCTGTTTTTTCCTATGTTGTTGTTTAGTAACATGTCTTCTCTTGTTCTGATCATCTTCTTCGCGTGTTCATACAATGTAATTATATTTAGTAACGCGATATATGATGTGAATATATATCTTTGATCAATGTAATATATGATCACCTGGATTTATATAGTTAACATTATGAATTTTGAGATAGACTCAATCGAAATTGAAAGGATGAATCAAATCCAATCATTAAGAAGACAAAGCTTGTTTAGCTTCTTGTGTCATTTTAAAATCAAAATAACAAAATCCCACTAAAGAGACCAATACCATTTTACAGCACATCTCAGCTATCACTCCTTTCGTTTTAATTTATTTATTTGATTTTGACTTAACACAAAGTAAGTAAGTAAGTAAAACGAACCTTTAAATTATATGGTATTAGATTAAAGATACTTAAAATATAAAAAAATATTCTTTATAATCTGAATATTCAAATTGAAACGGAAAGAGTAGTTTTCACATCTAGAGAAAGTAATGAATATTCAAAGATACAAGCACGAGGATTGAAAAACAAGACATTCAAAATCAAGGCATCAACATCTCAAAGAGAAATAGACATAGGCCACCTCTCTTTTTTTCTCATGCTCACTGTTCGGAGTCTGCGTTGGAGCCTAAATTAAATTTGAATTGCATAATACAGGCTCATTCAAGAGTGACGCTTCCAATAGGATTTTCTTCATATCCAAGACTCAAACCTGAAATTTCTAATTAAAAATTGACCAGTTACAACAATGCACCACAACCCATGTTGATAGGCATAGGCCGCCTATCTCATATGCCAACTTGTCATTATCTATTTGGCTAGGTTAACAACAGCAAGTGCTGATGGGTGGTGATTGACATGATGGCTGCCGTCTGTGGAGAGTGATGGTATAGAACATTCCAAATATGGGTGTGTTTGATGTGAAAAATTGAAAATTGCTTATGGTGAGTAATATCTTATTTTAATAAATCATCTATTTTTAATACTTCAAAATTATTTGAAAGCATGTCACCAATGATAATTGTTGTATAGGTATGGACACCTCAATTTGGTTTCAACGGTCTACTAAACATTCAAACTCGTCTCCATTATATCTCATTACATTCGATGCTGATGTGACGAATAAATTTTAAAGGTGTCTAAATGATTATTTTGTATATATGTTGGAGAGTTTAGCTGGTATAGTGGAAACGAGTCGAGTTTATAAGGTGTCTAAATATGCATACATAATGATACAGTTGAAGTATTTACTTTTAAGCGGAGGCTATATTTGAATGTCAATTTAAGAAATTATGCCTTTCGAACTAGTGGTATACAAGTTGATAACAATATCTAATTTCAATTTATCTTTTTTTACTTAGAAAAAAATAATCAAATTTCACAATGAAACATAGTCAAACGCTCCAATGAATTTAAAGGTATATATCTGATTCTATGATTGATAACTTATGTTTTATTTGGTCAAATATGATAGATAATATCAACAATTGTCTAAAGATTTCCACTTATTAAAGTTAGTGTAACACTAGGGAAAGCATTTTAAAAAATTCGGTGTCCACTTTCATAAGTTGATATCCACCTAATTCAACATCACTTACACTACATAGAAATGATTGTAATTAGCACTAAATCTTATATAGGTAATAGGTTTAATGATTTAATGATCTATCAAGTTTCACAAACATTATAACAATATTACCTTTGCATGTCCAAGTAACTTAGGTGGTATCTACTTTTGCACAAGTTGTAGACCATATTTCCCCCCCTAATAACAAAATTGTTGGTTGTGTAAACAAAGTCCCACATTGATAGCTAAAAAGATTAAGAAATTATACATAAAGTGTAGAGTTTCTTAATAGTGTGAAGCTTTTTAAAGAAAATCGTACCAAAATTTGACCCAAAACAAATAATATCGCACCTTGTTAAGAATATTTCATATATTTTTAAAATAGAGGAATTATTTTTCTTTCCAATAATGACCCTAGTTGATTCTTGTTAACCTAAAATACAGCAGCAAAAACAGAGAAATATGAAATCGAAGAAATGGCAGAGATAAATGAATTGCAGAGAAATTCAGCAAATTGGGTTAAGGTAGTTGACGATATAGTGAGAATAGAGAAGAAGATTTTCCCCAAACATGAATCTTTAGCTCGATCTTTTGATGAAGAACTGAAAAAGAAGAATTCTGGGTTACTCTACACTCAATTGGGTGAAGATATTGCTGGTTATGTTATGTATTCTTGGCCTTCTTCACTCTCTGCTTGTATCACTAAATTAGCAGGTCTGAACAAAAAAATACCCTTTTCATAATTTTCTGTTTTGCTTTGATTTTCCTTTTAATAATTGGTCTTATTCTTGAATTTAATCTGATTATTGTAGTTGTATTCTTGGATTGAAGCAGTCTTATTCCTACCTGTGAAAGTAGAGAGACTATTTCTGAATGTGAGTGTGACTTGGACTGCCTAGACAAGTGTTTGGAGAGGGTAGTGTGTACGCAGTCTTATCCCTACCTGTGAAATTAGAGAGACTATTTCCCAATGTGAGGTGTGACTAGGACTGTGTAGACAAGTGGGGTCTGGAGAGGGTAGTGTGTACGCGGTCTTATCCCTACCTGTGAAAGTAGAGAGACTATTTCCCAATGTGAGTGTGACTAGGACTGCGTAGACAAGTGGAGTCTGGAGAGGGTAGTGTGTACACGGTCTTATCCCTATCTGTGAAAGTAGAGAGACTATTTCCCAATGTGAGTGTGACTAGGACTGCGTAGACAAGTGGGGTCTGGAGAGGGTAGTGTGTACGCGGTCTTATCCCTACCTGTGAAAGTAGAGAGGCTATTTCCCAATGTGAGTGTGGCTAGGATTGCGTAGACAAGTGGGGTCTGGAGAGGGTAGTGTGTACGCAGTCTTATCCCTACCTGTGAAAGTAGAGAGACTATTTCCCAATGTGAGTGTGGCTAGGACTGCATAGACAAGTGGGGTCTGGAGAGGGTAGTGTGTACGCGGTCTTATCCCTGGCTGTGAAAGTAGAGAGACTATTTCCGAATGTGACTAGGACCAATTTGATTTAATATAAGAGGTTATAATCGTGAGGAACTCAAATGTGACTCTTTGATAATGTTTTCGTAGGAAAAAGAACAGTCAAGAGTGTGAATGTGACTATAACTTGAGCATTCAAAAGATAAAAATACTTATTTGGGAGCAGTTCATCTACAAAAAAGTTGTCTTTTTTTTTAAGAAGAATATGCATGAATGCATTTGCCGAACAAGTTTTGATCTCTATGAATAGAGAGGTAGGAAAAATTGCTTCTGCTCTTTCAATGTATTTCTCTGTAGCTGGATTGGATGAAAGTGCAGCATTTCTTGAACGATCCAAATCTCTGAACTTGAGAGGTGTTGTGTATTTTTCCCCTCCGAGCAAGCTGATATATTACTATTGAGGAAACAACAAACCTTGCAATAGCTAGCAGTTGTTTTAAAGGAATTTTGCAGGAGAGTTTAGTTAAATCTATCTCTGATCATCATCATATCGCATCATTATAGGCAAAGAAAGAAGGTGAATTGATATTATTAGTAAATATTCCCGATAAGTCTGTGAAGCATTGTCCGTCATTGCATAGAAGAGAGAACCATCTTTCATGTGATGTTTATTTTTCAAAAGAATTGCTTTCGTTCTCTCTGTGGTTATGAGTGTCTTATCGTGATGTGTATGCCTGTCTCTCTCTTGTTGTTCTCTGGCCTGAGTGAATCAACACAAGTCAAAAAACGAGGGGAAAGAGATTCATTCACTTACAATATTCCTTCTGTTTTGTCATTTAAAATTTTTCGTTTTGTTTACTGATGCTGCATCGTTCCTGTGGAATATATCAGTGAAAGAGAACTACAGAGGACAAGGCCATGGAGAAAAATTACTGAAGGCAGCAGTGCAGAAATGCAGAACAAGAAACATTCATCGGATATCGCTTCATGTAGATCCTACAAGGACTGCAGCTATGCAGCTATACAAGAAACTCGGTTTCCAAGTGGATACTCTTGTGGAGGGCTATTACTCTTCAGATAGAAATGCCTATAGAATGTATTTGGATTTTGACATGGAATAATAGCATAATAGTGAAATAAGGAGAAAATTTTATCTTTCCATGATCCTGCAGCTGTCTCATATTCTTTTTACGTACTATGGGAAGGGTGACGTGTATGCAGTCTTACCCTACCTAGTGAAGGTAGAGTTGTTTCCGATAGAACAAGCATGTAATGTAAATATAGTAGTGAAGAAGTCATGGTGAAAACAATAATGAGGAGAAACACGTTTTCGTTGACATGCCGTCGACAAATCAAAAAAATAAACAAATATATGTGTTGCTGCCCAGGATCGAACTGGGGACCTTTAGTGTGTAAGACTAACGTGATAACCACTACACCACAGCAACTTATTGTTCTTTTTAATGCATACTTGAATTAAAACCAGTATATCTATTGTTCTCACTACACAACCTTATATAAATATTTATTTTAGTTTTGGTTCGTTAATTTTAATTTTTTAATCAAGGGTTAGCATATATACTTTTTCTTCTCAAACGTCAATTATGAAATTACATTGAATATATTATTATTATTATTGTTGTGTTTTAAATAATAAATTTGCCCAAGTGAACATTATATGTGTCATGATAAATCCAGACAGTGAAACTTAAATTTAATAATAATTTTATTATTATTATTTTATTTTCTAATAGTTGAATGTATATACTAGATTGCGATAAGCTAACCTCAATTCGTATGTCCTACTAAGTAAAAAGTAACGAAGGAGTGCTAATTAAGTAAGAAAGGCTTACAATGAAAATCTCTTTGCTCAAAAGACTATAAACAACTCCTTATCAATCAATCTATACTAACTTCAATGAATGATTTCAAATTACACCTTTATAATTTAAGAGATTAATTTTAGTACTTTAACTCAAATGTTAACTTTAATTGTTCTAACAACTCTCCAAATGATACACTTCTCTTCTTGTTACAAAAAGCTAGGCATTATTACAATTATATAATAATCCTATGAATTACAACTTCAACTTCAATAATAGAGGGTGTTGCTTTGCAACCCTAATTATTATTATTTTTATTTATTTTTTGTTTTACAACCCTAATTGTTTCACATTAGCTATTACCCTCCTTTTTAAATATATTTTCTCTTCTAGAACCTTCATAGGATTCTTTACAGAGTTTCACTTACATTACTTTATTTGTATATAAGTGGGCTTATCATCAATTGAAGATATATATAACACACCTTTTTATTAATTGAAGAAAAAAAATTAAAGAAGGACATTGTGATAAAACTACATAGCTTCTTAAGGGATATGCTATTTATAAAAGATTACACATTTAAAGAAAATTCTTTGGATAATTTTTATGTATGATATATTGTCTTTTTATTTTTATCATGATGAATTTTTTTATATAGAGAGAGCACTGAGAATTTATAATGGTTGGAGAAAATATGAAGATCTAGCGAACACTAATTACAAAGTTATCTATTTTAAATATTATATTAAATAAGATAGATTTTCTTAATAATTTGACCATGAGATAGATGGATAAAGTTTTTAAATTTCGGTGGAAAGAAAAAAATAAAGAGAAATGAACAACATACACATATACGTACGTACACGTACATAAAGTAGGTAGATATGAATTTATAACAAAATATTTAGTGTAATCTCACCGTTAAAGTAACAAGATAGAGTGCATATACAAACTTTATTCATATCTCATAAAAATAGAGGTGTTATTCCCAATAGAACCCTCCCTCTGTTTAAGAAAAGAATCCATCAATAAGAGTAGTAACAACAACCAAATAATATGAATGGTGAGCAAAACGTACATCATTACCCAAGAAAGAAGAGTAATACCCCAATAATTAATATATTTTTTTTAAAAAAGGTGATAATTGAAATCGTGAAATAAAAAAGTAAAAAAATAGTGCTAATATCACTAATAAGTAAAAAGGAAAATTGTATATAATAGCAAACTATTAATTCAAATTAAATGCTATAAACATAATTTGATTTAATTGTACCCTATAACAAATTATTGTTATTTTCGCCTCTCTCCCTAGTGGAATCTCGCTCGCCTCTCTCGCTTTTATACAAACACAAATGTATAAAATGCATTTGTGTTTGTATAAAGCGAGAGAAAATTGTATATATACATATATTTTCGTTCCCCTCTCCCAGATCTCGCTTGCCACTCTCACTCGTCTCTCTCACTTTATACAAACACAAATGTATACATTGCTTTTGTATTTGTATAAAACGAGAGAAAATTGTATATACAAATACAAATGCATATATTTCGTCCTATACACTTATGATTATACAAATACAATCTTCCCCTGCCCAGTTTTCTTTTGTCTTTCTCTCTTTCTCACTTTATACAAACACAAATTATACACTGCTTTCTTTTGTATATGTATAGCGAATTATACAACTACTTTCTTTGTATATGTATAGCGAATTATATAACTGTTTTCTTTGTATATGTATAGCGAAATATACATATTTATGTTTACTATGGAGCACAATTATGCAAACTATAGTTATAGCATACAAATATGATTTTTATGTTTGTTATATGTGAAAGTTACTCTAAGAAAAAAGATTCAACTATGATCACTAAGTATATCTTGTAGACGAATGAAAGAACGCACAACTTATATCAACTAATTTAATTGTATCATATATAATCTTAAGAAAAATTCTTACAAGGAAATTTCTTTAACTTATTAGAATCACTATTGATTGCACGATTATTGGAGAGCATGATGAAATGATGTGAATCATTACTTAAATAGAAATTGAATTTGGAAGTAACTTGATAGGAAATTGAAGTTGATTTTGTCACACCCCAAATCCGGATGTGATGGCACGTGTCCATTTCCCACCGGACACGTCAGCCTAACCCAACCACAACGATAGAGAAGTAGAAATACGAGAATAAAAGATAATAAATAAGCGGAAGACTTTAATTAAAACT
>JAJOOR010022940.1:0-18333 GCA_036250505.1 Solanum acaule | reverse complement strand
TCTGTTTGTTATATCTATTGGTTAGTTTTAAAATACAAACCCTCTTGCGTGTCTCTTTTGTTTAATATAATCATCACTTGTCGCTTTCACTCTGATTTAAAAAGTTGATAGTCCTGCGAATCTTATGAACTTTAGGTGGATATTTATGGTTGGAGGCGCTTGATGTTCGTTTTAGAGTGGATGGGAAAGCATTCTCTTAGTATCTTTATTCTCATAACATCAAATATAGCTGTGATTTTTATTCAAGGATTTTATTGGAGAGATCCTCAAAATAACATTGTAAGTATTGATCTAGTTCACCAATTATCAAAGAGAACATTTATTGCCTCATTGAATTGATATTTGTTAGAAGAATAACACCAAGTTGCTTTTTGTTGAATTCTCTTGAACAGGTCCGTTGGATTGTGACACGATTCGTACAGAAATGATATCCCAGGTCCATTAGCTCAACGGCTCACACAAGTAAGGTCGTTATCCTTATTTAGTTGGGTCCATTGAAGGAAATAACTGCTTTGTATAGAGTACAATTGACATACAAGACATGTCTATTCTCTATCCAGGGCCTTGGATAAGATACAAAAGATTAGACTTACTATTCCAAAACACAATGGCGGAGCCAGAATTTCATTAATAATTTTAACAAATAGGAAGAAGTAAACACACGAAGAAGTCGATGGGGTTCAACAACTACTATAAATACATAAATAATAATTTAAACCATGTATAAATAGTGTAACTCTCCACTGAACCCTTAATAGCTCTGCCCTGCCAAAACAATAAGATTCAACCAGCTTCAAGATTTTAGATTGCTTATCACTCAGTATCAGTACTATCTAACAAACCACTTTTTATTGACAGAATTTAAATGTAGAGCTTATATGATCACACTCACGAATTCAGTTGTAAATTCATCCTAATTTGATAGTAAGACTTATCACTACACTAGATATGTAGACTTATCACTTGTGAGATTACAATAGATATGTTGTTGTATGATAGTAAGACTTATCAAACTTTCTAAGACGCGCTTTGTGCCTCTTGATTAATAGATTTCTTTCTCTTTACTGTCAACAAGTGCAAGATGCAGAACTTGTCTCAGTAGAAAAAAATGCAGTATCTCATCTACTTGTACTAGTGAGCCATTTATGAATGCTAACAGTCATGGTTGTTGAGGTGGTTCAACTTGTGCATAATAAGGATGATGAATGAAAATAACCTATCATACTCTGCTGCTCTGTAGAGATGAAGCAGTACCACAGCAAGGAGTCTATAAATGTACACAGTGACAGATATTTTCTTATGCAAGTATCTATGATGATCAGTACCTCAAATGTTTAAATCTATAAGTGATTCTTAAATAGCATCTGCTTTTAGGTGACATTGTTTTGTAGTAATTTGTAGTCTTGATTCTACTTTCAGTTTTAAGTTCTCAAAAAAAAAAAAAAGATTTTGGGGTCATAGGCGAAGATTGTCCAAAACAAAATATGTAGACAAACTCTTTACATTTATGATGTGTACAATGCGATTAGAATTCTTGAAACTTTTATCTTGTGCTATCATTATGCCAAAAGTTATAGTTGATAGCAAAGATGCAACTTTATTTCTTAACTAAGTACTCGTTTGGATAGACTTATTTTAGGTGTTTTTAAGTTGAAATAACTTTTAAATAGTTTTGAAGTGTTTGAATAAAGTTAAAAAGTGTTTATAAACTCTTATTTTAAAGGACAAATAACAAAAATAAGTCAAATGTTGCGTCACTAACTTATAACTTTTGGCTTATAAATCATAAGTCAAAAGCTAAAAGCCAAAAGTCAATCCAAACAGTAAGTCACCAAGCAAGTATTTTGTTCGATCATTACTCTGAACATGACATGTTACCAACAAATAACTAGTAAGTAGTTTCTTAAGAATGTCATAAATTATAAGTCTTCTTTGTGTTGTTACTCTCTCTAGAAAGCTTTCATCTTTTTGTTATTTTGATGACTCAAAATTGTGTTTACACCTGAATAATCCCTCTTTATCTTGTAATAAGTGATATTGTGAATCACACGAGTGGTAAAACATGTTTGTATTAAATAGTAGTACAACCTTGTCAGTCCAAGTTCTGAAAGGTCTAGTCTACTCTTTTGCTAGGCCATGTCTGTCATTAATACATTTGGACAAAAACAGATGGGATCTCATTTACTTATCTTTTCATTTTCTATTTCTATGTGCATGGAAAACCATTAATATACTCATTTTAATCGTGCAATCTTATCCTGAAACAACTGATGTATTCCCAGGTGAAATTGCATACAAAATCAATTTATTTTTAAATTTGCAGATGTTAGCGCCCTTTAGTCTACCAACAATCTTACACATGAAAGATTTAAAAAAGAAATTAGATTACTTTAACTTATCAGTTTTTTTTTTTCTGTGTAGTAGTTATTTGCAGTAAGGAGGGTTCACTTTCTCATTTCAGTTGTAGTAGGAAGTTATCTCTTTGTTTTAGATGGGTGGTTAATCCATCCTTGTTGTATTTAGTGTTATTTGAATGTAATGGAAATATACGTAGAAAAATATTTAGTTTTTGAGTACTTTAATTCAAGAGATGGCAGGAAGGAACCAACATTATAAGTCGAAAAAAGAAAATCTCTTTACAAACTCCTAATCCAATATACATTAACTCAAATTTTGACTTGCAACGTTCAATGACTAGATTCATTATAGGGGACGTTAACATTAGATCTCTACGTAACAATAATTTTTTTTATAATAGCATTTCATTTTAATGGCCTAAGCTTTTTCTGAAACTATCTTTCATATTATATCATATTGTATGTTTCTTATAACAATATCTTATTATAATAATAAAAAATATCCGTTCAAACGAAGTTATTATAAAAAAGTTTGAGAAAGTTAGGACTCAGGGGGACATTGTCAAAGTCACCAACTATACAAGCTAGAAATTGTTAAAATTAATTTAACTCCACTCCTGTATATTTCAACAGCAAGAAATGTGAGACTTTCAAAAATTTGTCACGAATAATTGATCAATCTAATTATATTCATCCTACTTGATATTTTTATAATCCCTCTGTCCAACAATAGTTGTCCACTATTAATTTTGCATATTCTTTAAGAAACAATAAATAATAAGAGTAATATTACTATATTGTCTTTTGACTTTATTAAATTTAATGCTTTGAAAAATGTGTTAGATGAAAATAATATTTAATATCAAGGGTAAAATAGACACAAAAGGTAAATTATCTCTTAATTTTCCAAATTAGACAAGTATTGTCAGATATCAATTTTTAATATAGTCGATAATTATTATTGGACAGAGGAAATATATTCTCTAGTAGGATGATTATTTCAAATTTTTGAAAAAGAAAAAAAACAATGTGCATGATTGAGGGAGTTAATTTAGGTGAATTTCATCATGTGTTTCCTTGAATAGGAGGATACATTGTATTACTTCATTTATTTTTTATATTTATAAGTCACGTCTCTTCCCATTACACGGAATGGAATAGTATGTTATAATGTATTATACATTAAAAAAACAATATCTTCAATACAAAAGGAGTCAATTACATCTCATCAAGATATATATCCAACATGCCAGACAAATGTGTATATATATATATATATAAATTGTAATTATTTTTTATAAGCGGCCAAATATACAACTCTCCCTTGTTTAATACGTTGAGTTGTTGGTTACACCAGAGAGAATTATCTTTTTTTGGGATTTCATGCTTCATATCTTTGCATGAACCTCAATGAGTGCATTTTTGGCGGTGTGTATTATTGAGGGTTTTAAATTTGTTTTTTTTTCATGTTCTTTTGCATTATTATTTTCCATATAAATACAATATTACACGTAGAATCCAGGCAAGTGGACAGAAACGTGGTCCATCACTATTCAAGAATCATAATGCCAGGTACTCAGATACTATTTACATATGCATGGACAACGTACGTCAAATTACAAGCAAACTAGAACTATAGTATAAAATAACACAAAAAAAAGGACAAGTCATTCCATTTTCTTGCAAGGGAAATGGTTGATGCCCTTTTGGCCAATTATATATGGTAAATTGGTTCATTAGTGGAGGTCCGAGTAGGGATCGTAGCTTTTGTCCAAATTTTATATTTATATTATAAAATCAACTAAAATGTTTATGAATATTTGATAGTGATTTCAGTTACTACTGTAGAATTAAGTTGAGATCGCTATAGAAATTCACAAATTTCAAATTCTAAATCCGCTTCTAAAATTGTCGATTTACCAGCTTTACCATATTGGTTCTTGTGCCGGGCGGAGCTACCCTATACCCGCTTGACACCCATATTGGTTCTCGTCTGAAAGTTTAGCGCAATGATTAAGGAGTTGTCAAAATTTCCAAAGGTTATGAGTTTGAGTGTTTCATCCCTACTAGCAAACATAATAGCAGTAATACTTTTAGATTGTGGCCATTGTTTTTATTTTTAAACAACTAAAATGACACATACTTTATTTATTATTCTGTATCTCGTGAGTTAAAATGTAACTATATTTTGCTTTCACTAGTAAAATTTATTTTATAGACTTTTTTCATGTGTTTATTGTTTATATTTTGATACCCATAATGCAAATCTTGACTCGTTGTAAAACTGTTGTGTCTCGAGTTTGAATTTTAGTGACTTCTTGCAGTGTTGCCATACCGTTCAATCTCTCCCAAATATCTTGCTATTATGATGAATAAAATGATAATATTGCTAGAAATCTAACAATTTCACTTTCTTATTATTAATGTTTTTATTTTCTTTTTTTTGGTAACATTAATGGATGTCGATGTCAACAGTTTTAACACATATTTATTATACTGAAAAGGGAATTAGAGACAAATTAAATGAGTCATATTTATGAGGATATCAATTTAAAGCTAATTATGTTATTACATTACCCTTTGAATATATTTAATTCATTAGAGATGCTTTGAGAAATGCATGTACTCCCTCCGTCGAACAATAGTTGTCTACTATACTATTTTGGAATGTCCAATAATACTTGTCCATTTTATGAAATCAATGGATAATTTCACTCTCAGTTCCTAATTTACCATTATCAATTATTATAGTAATTTCCCTATTACATTTTTCAAGACATTGCATTTATAAATTCAAAGGGTAATATAATAAAATCATCCTTCTATTTATAGTTTCTTAAGAAATGTGTCAAGTCAATAGTGGACAAATATTATTGAACATAGTGAGTATTAGATATTGAATAGTATAGACACAAGAAGATAAATTATCTCTTAATTTTTCAAAGTGAACAAATATTATTGGGCAACTATTTTTAATATAATAGACAAGTAAAAATGAACGAAAAAAGTAATTAACATATCTCATAAAAATATGAAATCATAATTCTCTATTATATAAATCTATTTATCATATTATAAAATATTAAATCATATCAAAATAATTTAATAATTATTAATATAATATGATATTTTCACAAATTAAAATTATCGAATCGAAATTTTCAATACCATCACATATCCGCCCTCTATATTGGATAGTGTAATAAAGATGGGATCCAAACAGCATGTGATGTCGGATCGCTTTCTGTAAGAAGGCGAATTAGGTGGGTTTGCCGTCACTTCCCTCACGGCCACAAATTCGCTGCATTCAATATATCTCTCATTTAGACACACCAAATTCGACCAATTAAAATTTTCTTTCTATTTTTCCAACGGTTAAAAGAACCCACTCAAAATGTTTCGTTATTTCAATTTATATGATATAATTTGATTAACTATAAATTAAAAAATGTGATTGTATAGTCTAAAATAAATATTTAATAAATTAAATAATTACTAAATTTATCATAGATTGGAATGATGGGTGCACTATTAGATATAAATTTGATTGATTTGGCATTTACATTTTTAGCACTGAATCGTTAAATTTTAAAAATTATAGGTCCAACATAGATAATACTACTAGTTTTAAATTTTAATATACACATTTGATTTAATTATATGAAAATTTTACCATGCTAATTTATCTTAGAAATTTCCAATGTTACACACTTGAAAATTTCGAAAGATTAAAGCAAAAAAAAAAAGAAAAATTGAGTGAAAATGTCAAAAGTGTTACCGATAACCACTTGGAGGGGTGCTACTAACAAAAATAAGATAGATATAAGATTTAAATTTCTATCTTTGATTATAGAAGTGCATCTCCTGTCACTTAGATTTGTTGTTCTTGAGCTGAGGGTCTCCCGGAAACAGCCTCTCTACCTCCACAAGGTAGTGGCAAGGTCTGCGTACAATTTACCCTCCCCAGACCCCACCTAGTGGGATCTCACTGGGCATGTTGTTGTTGTTGTTGTTGTTGATTATAGAAGTGCACCCAATAATTATCGTATTATTATATGTTACTTTTAATGTGAATTCACGCCTTTCTATTTAAATATTTTTTTAAAAATATAACAGTAATATATATAATTTAGATGAAAAAACATGAATTCACGTGAACCAACTGAACCCCTCTAGATAAGCCGATTACGTGTCGCTGTCTTTATTTGGTTCTGTGAAACAACTCCCTGGATACGTCTACCAGAATCTTGTATTTGGCTCCACCAAATTCAATTATTTTTTTTTTAGGATATAAGCCAATTACTTTTCTAGAAATTTCTGCTACTCATAAAATGGCACTATTTTTGCGTGATTTTATTTGGTTATAATTCTTGAATTATAATCTCAAATAACCAAAAGACCCCTTATGATAATATTATGATATATTTAAAATCAAAAATTTTGAAAGTTTAATTTTATAGCCTATAGGTAGAGTACAAATATGGTATTAATTAATGCAATGTTCAAAATCACGGGTAAGAGACCTGACGGATTTGGTACAACGGTATGAAAATTGCAATAATGAATGGTCCATTCTTACTCTAAATATTAAATTCTCAGCTAAAAGACAACATATCAATGAGACAATAATCTTTTATATATTACTCTAAAAGAAACTAACTATAAATTGTGTTTTATCATGAAAATGAGCAAGCTAATAATAATTTTACTTTTAGCATGATATATTAAACTTCACAATCCTAGATAATTTGGAAATCACAAATTAGGATAGAAAAGTGGTAGATAATCAATCCTCTTTTCATTTTTAGTAGTTTTATCTGGCATTTACAAAGTATCTTATTTTTTCAATTTTAACATAATTTTGTCTGTTTTTGCTTATTGAACTCTTTTGTTGTTTTGTTTCTAGTCTATTCTGTTTTTATTATAATAGCTTTTTTGAGCTGAGAATCTATCAAAAATAATTTCTATCTAACGAAAATAATAATAATATTTGTATATATCTTATATTTTTTAATCTTTTATATAAAATTATATTAAATATGTTATTATTTATTGTCGTATTAAAAAGATCACAACCCTCAAAGCAAATTGAAGAGACATAAAACATTGCTAAAATTGTTCAAAAAAACAAATAGCGTCCTCATTTGCAACGTTTGGCAAAAGGGATAAAAGTTTGGTGAGAAAGATAAGTGGAGAGGAGTTTGTGGGGTTAGCTAAAACTATTTGCCAGCTGTGTTTCACATGCTTCTTTTTGATAAGTCTATTACATAATGGACCTATTTTTTATTAGTATATTTTTTTTTAAAAAGAAGTATCAATATCGTATAATTTGTGGAACATGCGGAGGACACAAATTATGATAGATAAAAATACATTGACTTAATATATATTCATACTAATAGTTATAGTATTCTCGCATAGTTTTTTATTCTTTTATTTTTATTATTCGATTATCATATTATTATATATATATATATATATATAATATTGTTAGTATTACTTCTTTTTTGAGTTGCTTTGGGTTGTGTTTTCTTGAACCGAGGGTGTAATTAAAAATAATTTCTCTATCTTTGAGGTAAAGTAATATTTGTGTACACTTTATCCTCTTTCGTTCAGGCTCCTCTTTATGGAACATATAGGGTAATGCTAAATGGCCAGAGAAATTTGGCCAAAAATTTAAAAAGTCTATAATATTCTTTTTATTTCAAAATAAATTGATTTTTTTTCCATTCAGTGTTGTTCTTGAGCCAAGGGTGTTATCAAAAAACAATTTATCTATCTTTGAAGTAAGGTAACATTTGCGTACACTTTACCCTCCTCAATTTAGACTCCACTTTACGCTCTTCAATATGTTAGATCAATATCTCCAACTTAACTTTTACAAAAATGAAAGGAAGGACAAAAAGAAAAAAGGAAAGTTGAGAATTTGCAGCTTCTAAAGAATGTGTAACGGTACTGTACTGTTTTTAACCCTAATAACTAATAACAACATATCTAACCAAACTAATGAACAAAATTCAGTTTCGAGCCACACGATAAATTGTTTGTTTTCACATTCCAATAAAGTTATTTTTTTCTTTTTTACCACAAGTTGACTGACTGAATTTGTCATTACTTAGTTAATTGTGCATCTTAATATATTAAGACACCTAAGATTATCATTAAAAAAAAAATTAATGAGTTCCTATATGATCCACAAGGATGTAGATGTGTCATTTCAATTATAATAATGATGATTGATCAAAATACTACAGCCAATCACAATAAGAATAAATTAAATGATTTCCTTTTTAAGTATCTACATTCAAATAAATATATTCCTTATGCTACACAATTAATTAATTCCAGATAAGGACAGCAAATTCGCTTTGTCTATCCACGTTTGTACAACTATAGATATAATAAAAAGAACACAATTTAATTAAAATTAAAAATTATTTTAGAAAAGGTAAAGGGATGGGCAAAATTGATTTTCATACAAAAACATCCTGATCCCACTACCACCTTCACGTAATTTTCAGCTTTACTTTACACTTTCCTTAACTAGGAGGCAACTATCGTTCATTTTTATAGATTATATATAAAGACTGTGTTACTTTTGAGATTTACGGGTCGAGAATTAAAATAGGAGATTATTAGTGTAGATATATTTGAATCTTGTTGGAGTTTTTGAGGGAGAGGAAGGACTACCGTCCTCTCCTATTTTTCTTATTGGTAGAATTATTTAGAAATTACATTTTTTATTTTATTTTTTAATGTTGAGGGCATTTTTAAATCAATAGGTGGAAGGAGGGCATTTTTGAACCATTTCTAATAGGTTAAGGGCATTTTTGACCCTTCATTTGTTTTGTATATTTGTTATTGTGTTGTCATATTTTTTAATAATATTGTTTGGCAAACTTTTTTTTCAAGTCAATGTTTATCGAAACGAAAATAACATCTCTATCCTATAGAGATGGATATAAATTGGGTAAGTCCTATCTCGTCAAACCTTATAAGTATAGGATTACAGTGAATATATTATTATTATAATAAAAAATTGTTTAAATTAATTTATTTTCTAATTTAGAAAGAATTCATTCTATTTGAAATAAAAGGGAGTAACTCTTTTACTTTATATGAACATGAAGAACTCTTACCAACAACTTAAAAATGTTTTACTTTTACGTTAATGTTTTGATATTGGAAGAGTCAATTTTTCCATGAATTTCTTGATTTTGGATTAAGCCATTTAGACTAAATATTAAGGAACAAATCCTTACAAGTCAAATTATGAATTATTTGGTTCCAAATTTTGTAGATTAGACTCCATATCTTCTTTTGGCTTTAAGGAAAATTTTGGCAGTAGATGTTAATTAGTTTGTTTAAAATTAATTTGGGAGTTTTACAACATGTCTTTTAAAAATACTTATACCTGAGTAAAATTATCAAGATATTTAAAAATTTATTGTCTCAATTAATTCGAATTCAAGTTGCAGAAAGTCTATTACGTGAGATTCTAATGATTCTTACTAGAGGTTTGAAGAAATTTAATTTTTAAAACACGACTCAAAACCTTTAGTTAAAAATGAAGGAAATTTTTCATTTCATTACGGTGTTTGGTACCTGGTTTGATTTGAAATTAAAAGGTCATTTGATAGAGTACATTAGAAAAAAAATAATGTATACTTAGTATAGTGAGTTGCTAGTGTTTTATTTGGTATACTTCTTCAACTTATTTGTTCATTTTATTTAGTATTAAGCTATGTATAATTAATAATTCAAGATATTGACCATGCAAGGAGTTTTAATATATGCATAATGCATTAATGTGATTAAAAACACAATTGTCATTCAAAACCTTCTCAACATTTTTTCTATTGTAGTTATAGAGGATATTTTTGTTAACAAAAGAAATTATACAATACATATTATCTTTAATACATCAAATCAAATACTACATAAAAAATAATTTCGATATAACTAATGCAAGTAATCAACATTTACTAATACATCATATAACTAATCAAACAAATTAAAACTAATATTAACATTACCAAATCAATGCATTATATTTAACACAATTTTTATACGTCCTACCAAAACAACACTAATATTTCAATAAAGAATAAAAGATATATTACACATATTTATATTGAAAAAAATTAAAAAGACATGTAACCGTTAGAGAAGTGGGGGTGGACAGGAAAAGAGTACTAGGGATTGGGGTGGTTTTTTAAGGGTGAAGACAAAAGTGCCCACAAACAACTCAGTAGTGAGTACTGAGTAGAGATCAACAGATGATTAGCCTCACATGGCCTTGCTGTCTCTCTTTCTCCCACCCACCCCCAACTACCCCCTACCCTCTACCCCCTCTAAATTGGTGCTAACATTTACCATCCGTTTCAATTTATGCGACACTTTTTGAATTTCGAAATTCAAACAGGTTTATATTTGATTATAAAATTTTCATACATAAATTGTTAATTATTGTGACTTATAGTACTTTTTACGTAGTTTATAAAGATTCCATGTGTAAATTGTCAATCAAACTTAAATTGTTTGACTCTCGAGAAACATAAAATGTCACATAAATTGAGATTAAAGAAATATACTTCTGAATTCTTATAGGGTATAGTTACAAGTTAAGAACATAAACTTGTGGTCTATTTGTATATGATTGATATATAAAGATAAAAGAAGTAAAGAACACTCTAGCATAACAACAATAATTAAAAATCATTAGACACATAACAACATGATTTAAAAATCAATGAAGTAGGTCAAAAGTAGGATGTTAAGTAAGACGAGTTTGAATTGAATTCAAGCAAATTAAAATAAATTAAACTAATAAATATATGGGTTATTAAGGAGTATTTTCTTAAATTTAAACATATCAAAATGAGTTAATTTAATAAATAAAGTGATGAATGAAATGCCTATTCATATTACGGCTGAAAAGAATGATTATTTTTTCTGCATGTTTTCTTATAGTTTATTTAATTACCTAGTATTTTTCCTTTGATATGATATCTAATAAAATTTATTTTAACAAAAAATTTCATAAGTTAAATGGAACTGCATTTAAGCCCTACACCACCTATATAATAGTACACATATAAAATCATTCTAATACAATGCATTTTACTTAGTATTGTAATTAAATTTAACAAATTTGTTAATTAAGCATTAGATTAAACTCAAGTGACGACAACAATTAGCTAGAAACAACTAGAATTTGAATTAAATAACCATTATTATTATTATTATTATTATTATTATTATGATTTGCTTAATTATGATTATCTTGTTGACAGGAATATATCGTTGTTTACGCAGTTAAATTTCCTTAAATACCCTTTCCTTATCCCCTTAAAAGCTAGCACAAATTCATCATCTTCCTCACTCACTCAAAAACCAAAAACTCAAAAAAGCTCTGTTTCTTTCACTGCCAAATTTCTAAAAAAAATGTCGAAGGACGTAATTGAAGAAGGACAAGCTCATCATCATGGAAAGGACTATGTTGACCCTCCTCCAGCTCCTCTTCTTGACATGGCTGAGCTTACCAAATGGTCTTTTTACAGAGCTGTTATAGCTGAATTCATCGCCACCCTTCTCTTCCTTTATGTCACCGTTGCTACTGTTATCGGCCACAAGAAACTCAACGCTCTCGACCAATGTGATGGTGTTGGGATTCTTGGAATTGCGTGGGCTTTTGGTGGCATGATCTTCGTTCTTGTTTACTGTACTGCTGGAATTTCTGGTAAAACTACAACTTTCGAATTTTGATTTGAGCTAACTTTGTATTTTGAGTTCATGGGTATGAAATTTTTAACACAAATACAAAGTTTGAGGTAAAATTAGTGGGTTTTGATGAACTTGTAAGCAGAACTGTAGCTCCGCCCCTACCTGGAGGTGGGTGATGTATATAGTTCATGGGTCCAACTGAGTCTGACGTTTTTGGCATGAATCATTAATATGAGTCTAAAATCACTAAAATTTCAAGAAATGTTTAATTTTGAATCCATAATTTCAAAAATAGTTATGGGTTCTAGATCTCTGTCCTCTTTGTAAAGTAAAGAGAAAAAGAACTAACGGAACTACTTTTTTGTTGTTGAAGGTGGTCATATTAACCCGGCGGTGACATTTGGGTTGTTCTTGGCAAGGAAAGTGTCATTGATAAGAGCAGTTGCTTACATAATTGCACAGTCACTTGGTGCTATTTGTGGTGTTGGCTTCGTTAAGTTGTTCATGAAGCATTACTACAACGCAGAAGGTGGAGGTGCTAACTTTGTGCAACCTGGTTACAACAAAGGAACTGCTTTGGGTGCTGAAATTATTGGAACTTTTGTGCTTGTTTACACCGTCTTCTCTGCTACTGACCCAAAAAGAAGCGCTCGCGATTCCCACGTCCCTGTAAGTAGTTACCCTCTCACAAGACAAAACTTGAATTTTATAAGTTTCAAATTCATATAAATATGTTGTCGAATAGTAATAACTTCCCTGTTTGCTCTGTTTTTGGGTGTAGTAGATCTGAAATAGACGACAAATACTGTTGTTCACTAAAGTATAGTGGTGCAGTGGTATGCTCTGTTTTTTGTTCTTTTCAATACTAACTCAAAGTATTTAATTTGAACATGAAGGTTTTGGCTCCTCTTCCAATTGGATTTGCTGTTTTCATGGTTCATTTGGCTACCATCCCCATTACTGGAACTGGTATTAACCCAGCTAGGAGCTTTGGAGCTGCAGTTATTTACGGCCACGAAAAAATCTGGGATGACCAAGTAAGTTTTTACTAATTTACGACAGATTTAATGTTGTTAACATCGACACTATATAACAATTATTACTCGTGCAGTGGATATTCTGGGTTGGACCAATGGTGGGAGCAATGGCAGCAGCAATATACCATCAGTTTATATTGAGAGCTGGAGCTGTTAAAGCTTTGGGATCTTTCCGCAGCAACCAAACCAACTAAGCAAGTTATCAACCACCCCTCATAACCAGGCAGAGAAGAGAAATTTCATTCACAAGTTCAAATTTTTCTTGTTTAATTGTTTGATTTTGTGTATGAAGATTAATTAATTAATGTATGAACCTTTTTTTTAATTTTATTTTGTTCGTTTGGTACGTACAGTTTCATCTTTAATATTAGTTTTTGGATGTGTATTTATTTGGTATGATAGTAGAGGTCTTTTCTCTTTCAAATTCTTCTCTCCTGTGAAATTGAAACCCCCCAAATAAATTTAAAGGTTTCACGTTTTTCAGCACTCAAAATCACCTTAATCGGGTATTTGTTATTTTTCCATCAACGTAATTACTCAAAATCACGTTATCGGATATTTGTTATTTTCTATCATCGTTAGGATTCGACACTAGTATAACTGTGTATAAGTACCTTGTCCACTAAAACTTCCATGAAAACCTCAATATGTAACAACCATTTTATAAAAAAGTAAATCTTTTAATTTCATTTCATGACAAAGTGCTAAATACATTTCATGTCCACTATTGTATTAAAGGGTGAAGAGACATATATAGAGCAAATAATGTAAGAGCATGTATATCTAGTAAACACTAAGGGGTCGAAACAAGTTATCCCATGATTAATTATTTTGTGATTAGTTATGGGATACTTATCTCATCACTATGATATAAATGATGGGATAAGTTATTCCAAACATGGCAATCAAACAAGACATCAAAATTTAATCCTACGACTATTTTTTAATTCCATGACTATAAATATTTTTATCCCTCACACCAAACGAGCCAAAATTATATTAATATTAGGACGGAGCCAACTTGTAGTTAGGGGTTCATCCAAATTTTGAACTGCTTAAGTTAAATTTTTTAATTCCGTCACTAATATACTGTATTTTCTATCGAACATTTTCGCAGAATTGTATTATAGGTAAACTTTTTTTTTGGTGGGAATTGAATGGTGGACATCTATGTAGTACCCACTTAATGGAATCATTTAAAGAGCTTCTTTCAACCCCTTTAGATACTCAAAAATTTTATTGATATTTGAGACCATTTTCCACATGATGGTGCCACGTGTCTCCTAAAGAAAACAAAGATGCTCTTCTATGCATATGGGTCTCTCTTTGGTGAGTCTGTAAAATTATTGCAGGGTTGGCATGACAAGTGCCTGTATCAACTCTTTTTGACTTGAAGACAAACAATACGACTAAATCAAGAAAAAGCAACCAACGGTAATGAAAAGGTTAAAAATCATACTCCTTCTCTTCTCTTTGAATTTCCACGCTTCAAAAAATAAATTTTATATGAATTAGTTTGACTTGTCGTCTTTTTATAATAAATCTTAATTGACAATGCTTAGATGGAGGAATTAATCTCATGTGACTTATCACATTATTAAAAATTAGGGTTGTTAACGCTTTAGAGTATTTGTAGACGATTTCTATAACGACATGAATATTTTTAATTTCAAAATGTAACGGAGGGTATAAGTAATTTATTTTGCATAATTCAAGGATAATTTTGACTCTTTTCCCTTTATTAAAAATAATGAATAAAAGTAAGAAAAATATTTTTGAAATAATGAGCAAAATAAAATGAACGGATAGAGTAGTAAAGAAAGAAGAAAAAAGAGAGATGGGAGAATTTATTTTATTTATAGAGAGACCAAAAAAGGCACACTTGTCATGTGAAGTGGGAAGGGTGCTAGGATCGAGAAGTGCCTTTACTGTGGATTCACATGGAAGGACCAAAAACCTAAACAATTGTAGGTCCCCATTATCTTTTTCTAACTCAGCATAAAGCCATTTGCTTTATTTTGTATAGTATATCATCAAAACAGAATTGGCAGTACCACAGCAAGTTAGTTTAGTGATAACTTTTCTCCTTTTTCATTTTGGATAATTTAAGACTCGAGTCATACCACAACAATATAACAGTGTAATCCCACCGATAGAATCTGAAGAAGGTAGAGTATATGCAGATCATATCACTATTTTGAAAAGGTTAAGAAATAAAAAAACATTGATTCAAATTTGGATATTATAATAAAATGGTACCATATGTCAGTCATTTAATAGTTTTGCAAGAAAGTGAAAATAAAAAGTGTTCTATGCCCCCATGGTGTGGCACAGAGATCATGGTTAGTTTCACTCAATTTGCAGATGTTGAACGTAATGCTTTGTAGATGATTCAACACTCCTTGGTCAAAAACTAGTCCATTTCTCCAGTCCCTGCCTACAAGAACTACATAGACATCTTAGTCATGGGTGAATCTTATTAACTATTATCAAGAAAAGGATTTTGCAATAGGTTGGAAAACCGGTTGACACCAGCACCCTACAAGGCAATAGCTTCAGTAATAGCAAAACCCAAAAATGCATAACCAAAGCCCAGAAATGATTTAACCCAACATATACGAGGTAGAGCTGTCAAAATGGGCCTGGCCCGCTATGCCGGCCCAATCCAACCCTTGAATTAAGTGGGATTGGGCCTAATTTTTTTGGCCCATTTGGGAACGAGGCTTTTTAGCACAACTTCATTTGACCCACTAGCCTCATAGGCCCAACCCGCAAGCCTCAGAGGCCAGCCCATGGGCTACAAATATTTAAAAATATTTTTAGTAGTGTTTTATTTGTAAAGTTTTTATCAATAAATATTTTAAAAAATAAAAAATCAAGTCTTTTAAACTAGCTAGTTTTTTGTGAGAGGAATGGTGGAATGATCAACATTTTCCCGCTAAATCTTACATTGACTATTATGTATTTTTGCAAGTATTCACCAAAGTGTGTGATTCATAATGTATTTTTGTAAGTATTCACCGAAGTGTGATTCATAAATGAAAATTTGTATGTATTGATGTCGTGTTCATAGACGTCAATGTTCGATACTCTTTCTAAGAGAGTAATATTGTTCATTTTTTGGTTGAAGGGCCAACCCGTGGCCCGCTTAGGGCTGGGTTGAGTTGCTATTTTATAGGCCCTATAATTAAAAGGGTCAGCCTGTCCCAACCCATTTAACTCTCTAGCCCGTTAGGGTTGGGTTGGATTGAATTGGGTCAACCCATTTTGACAGCTCTAATACGAGGTGATATAGGGATCCCTTTCTACGTACACAACTCACCATTCACGAGATAACTTTGTGCAGATTGTAGCCAAACCATTAAAAAATCACACTCTACATCACCTGACCCTCTCTGCAAGCAAATTTAAGCACCTCATTTGGATGCATAAATTGCTAAGAATGAGAATCCTTCTGTTAGCATCTGCTTATTTATCAAATGGCCAGTAATAATCTTATCACAGTCACAAAAGAAAAGCTCATACCTTTAATAGATCATTTCCCTATTCAAACCTTTCATTTAGGGAGGGGAAAGGATATTAGATATTTACATTTTTGTTGTCAATAATAAAAAAGTTTCTTGCTAATAATGAGGTTTATAAGATGAACCATAATCAACCACCACCAAGCATTTGCATCAGGTTGAGAGAAGAGAAATTGACATTAACCGAAATCATGATACAGGAAAGCAACAGATCAAGGAGCATCCCCATCACAAGACTGCTCTAGGATACAGAAAAACACACATTGACATGGCATGTTAATACCTCAATCAGGCAAAGCAGTTCCTCTCTCAAGGTTATTCTTGATCTCCAAGGTGTATTTTCCAAAGGCACGCTCAATCTTTTTATTGAAGTGCTCGTTACGATCATTAATAGAGTCAATGTCTTTCTCTTCATGGAACTTTCTCCTCCGACTAAATGATTGGCGCTTCTCGTCCCTGTCCTTGAGCTCCTTCACCATCCTCTCTATCTTGTCGTCTGATAATTTCGGTGCCTGTACAATTGAAAGATGTTAGGGTAGGAAGTCTATTTTCTAAAGTTTGAAATTAATAAAAACAAGCAAATCTAAGTATCATAGCTGAAGCTTACCTTCCCATACTGGAGACTAGAAGCTTCTCGATAAAATTCTGGGTCAGCTTCCTTCATTCTAGTGTACTCATCTACATCAACAGCAACATTCTTTGTCCGCTTCTTGTATGCATCGTATAGCGTCTTCTGATTAAATACTGAAAAAAGACGAATAACATAGGTAAGGAAATTAGATCAGCTTCACCATATACAACTGCATCACAATCCAAAACTTCCAAAATGCCAGAAAAAGAAGAGGATCATCAAGCTCAGAAATATATCATATATTTACTACTGCTCTACAGAAGCATAAGACAGGAAATTGAAAAGAATTCTAGCCTTCCCTTACGGGCTAGCAGTTCAAAATTTCATGCATAACAATACCAATTGCACAATCAATACCCAGAAGACCGGCGTCCATCACCCTTCGGGGTGGCCCAGTGGTTTGGGCTTGGAACTACCAAGTTGGAGGTCTCAAGTTCAAAATCCCTTGCAGCGAAAGCAAGGGGTTTGCCTTCTGGATCGAGCTCGTCGCACTGGGCTTGCCTAGTGCAGGTTACCTTTCCTATGTGGTTTGTGAGCTATTGCATAGGAGCGGGGGTTTTACCCTGTGCGCACCCAAAGGGTAGCGGTTGCGGGTTTCCCTAGTCATCAAAAAAAAAAAAAAAGACCGGAGTCCATCTTTCTACCTTAAATTCAAGCTAGATAATCCAAGGCAGGCAAATACATGAGAATATTTGCCAGAATAAAGAGTCATAGTCACACGTGATTATAACTTCTCCCAAAATAGCTCTATAAAAATCTCCATAAAGAAAATTTGAAAATGATAGAATATTAGAATTTAATTCAATTGAAGGAGTCCAACTAATTCCCAGTTGCAACATCACAATGTCAAAAATGTAAACCTTTTCGAATTAGACACATTAAATCTCAGCCTGCGTTGATGTGAGATAGGATGAATTGAGGTACCTAGACCGTTTAGACATCTAGGCTCAATGTTCCAATAGAATAGAATGATAGATGAAGATCTTCCACATAGGATTAAAGTAGGATGGCTGATATGGAGGAGTGCGGCAGGAGTGTAATGTTCTAGGAAGATATCT
>JAJOOR010022939.1:0-21276 GCA_036250505.1 Solanum acaule | reverse complement strand
TGTCATCACTCATCTCATATTTTGTGTTATTTTCTTAAGAAACACCTTAGATAATTGTATTTTGGTTGGACTAAAGAAATATTTGGAGCACAAGTTAATTATATGTTTGTATGCAAACTTTACTGAAAAAATCCAAAAATCTGAAAAACTCCGAGGTTTATTAGTTTCGTTTGATTACTAAATTTAAAAATTCGACACAATGGTTTGGTTTGGTATTTGAAAAACCTGAATTTTATTAGTTTGGTTTGATTTATAAATTTAAAATTTTTACACAAATAGTTTGGTTTGATATTTAAAAAATCCGAACCAATTCGATCATGTACACCCCTAGACTTGTGCGTATGAACTGAAATTCATGTCAACAAATTGCTGTGTCGCATATTTGACGTGTAAAATTTGTCACCGTCGGTCTGAATATCTCGCTATCACTAAAGAAAAGCTACTCTCGTCCTTTAGGTAAATATTCTTTTTGAGTTTCTATTTTTGTCCTTCCCAAAAGATGATTTTCATGTTTAGTAGTACTTGAACCGTCTATTATTACTTGTTTATTCTATTTAAGATGGATGTCTATTTTTACTTGTACAGTTACAAAGACTAGAGATAATTTATTTTAGAGCTCAAATTTTAAAAGATTTTGCTTTTTTAAATTTTATGTTTAGTCACATTATTAATTGAGACAAAAGAGAGTTCCTTTCTGGACAAATATTTGTCTGCCTAGAAATTCAACAAATCATTGATTTTCTTTTTTAAAAAATACTTAGCAGTCTTTGTTAACTATATTTCTTTTTGGTTTCAACCACTTAAAGAATTGCGATAAATTAGGATTTAATCAGAAGATTTACTAAATTAAGTTTAGAACATCCTTCAGATTATAATGTGGTGTTTGTAGTTGCATATTTGTGTTTTTCGCTGTTGTGTGTGAAAAGAAAGCAAGTTAGGGCATCCGGTGAATAAAGTCTACCTTTGTAGTGTCGGGCTAAAAAAGGAGATAGCAGTAGAGATTCAGGAACTTTCGAGCAGCATAGTGGTAATAGCTAGCTAGCTCCAATTTGATCTCTGATGTAGTTGTCAATATATAGTAAGATGTTAAAAACTGTATAACTCATGTGATGTATAGTATATAACGCTTATTTTATCTAGTATATATTTCTGATAATAACATGTTAAAAATTGTATACTGTCTATTGATTTTCTTGTGTGAATTAGATCAAGTGTTCCTACATTTTCCCCCTTTCAAATCAGTACTACAATACAATTGTTGCATTTACACTGTCCTCATGTGGAACAAATCATTTTCCATTTTCCTTACCAATAGTGACAAAAGTGGAAAACTAAATGGGTCCAGTTTTACTCAAATGCACTAAAACTGCAAGTCATGTCCTGTTGTCTGTTTAGCCACTTTTGTTGGTCATTGACTTGGCTGTTTTTTGCCATTGCTAAATGGTGGATGTTACTGTTAATAACTTAGCTATCACCTTTTTTTCGAAAAAAAGATCGATCGAATTCACACTCTAGGGAAATTGAAAAAGAAGCAGAGTTTCACATGATACAATTCATTGTTTTGAAGGTCAATTTTCCACCTCGCTCTAGTACTTCGTAATGAATAGTTCTTAATGGAATTTTTGTTAAATGTATTCATATGATTACAAATTAAGTGGATGGTGATGGAATACACTCTTGAGTCAGTAGCGGGCTCACGATTGTCAGGGTGGGTCCGCCCCTGGTTTGAGCAATACCATTAACGAAAATAAAAAAACATAATATATAAATAGACAATCAAATTTGATCTCAACTGACAATTCACACCTGGACTTTAAAAGTGTACATTTAGACACCTTAGTTTTATCTCAATTGATAACTAAATACTTCAATTCATATTTGTTGTGTCTTGTTGACAGTGTCTTGATGATCATTTTGTAAGTTAGAGTGTTCTACTAACACAATGAACATGAATTTAAATATGTATACGGAGTCAAATCGTAGTAAGCAAAATCATTAAATCGAAGGGGATGATGGGAATAGTCATGGTTATGACTTTATTAATGGCTTTGGGCCCTATGTGTTCATAATGCCTAAGGAAAGGACACGCTAACTGATCAGCCGTGTTTTACGTGGGTTTTGACAACAGTGACGCTGTCCCTAGCGCGGACGTATCTCCAATGATCCCCATTTTCTCACTACCTTCTGCACACCGAATCAAAGATATTCTCTCTGTCTTAATTTATATAGATATGTGCCACATTAATCGATTTCATATTGAACAAATAAATAATGAAAAATTAATTCTTCACAAATGAATTGCAACAAAATGACCGAAAATTTACAATAAAATCAATTAGGTTTAACAAACTCTTCAAAAATAAAATGAAGTTAGGCCTTTTACTTGAAATTGACGCTATGCTTCAGCTTGTGAAGTTGGGTTTGAGGTTTAATCAATTAGGATTTAATTAGTTAAGGTGGGTCTAAAATTGGGTTTAAAGCGGACACTTGAGTAATTTCAATTGAAATTGATTTATCTAAGTTGATATGGGATAGCATTCATATTTGATAACAACAAAAATACAATTATGGACAGACTTAATTAATAGATAAAACTTATAAGAAGATGTATTTAACTTTTGAATGGGAGCTTTGAAGTAATAAGTAAAGTTATTATTAGTAATCAGAAAGTTATAGTAACGTTTGCTTTTGGCTGTTTCCAAAATTTCACACATAATAAAAATTTTAGTAGATCGATTTTTTTTTTTTTGGGTATAATTTATTTTTGTTAATCGTGGCACAGTCCGCATTAGAAGTGTTGTCGCAATTATTCACATTCTGTCACCATAAAAAGGCCACATTAGTGCTCCAACACCATCATGGCTCCGCCACGTGTCTCCGGTGAGATTGGCTCGTGGCTTTTCGGCCACTCAAAGCTACGATTCCGTCTATATGGCTCACAAATGTACGGCCCTGATTCCTCCAACAATAGCAATCCAACGGCCACGATGAATATCATCATGGTGCTCTATTGTCTTATTTCTGCTTCGTTTGCACGCAAGCTTTGGCTATTTTTGGCTTTGGCTGCTCTGCTAGATAGTGACGGAGCTCGAATTTTTAATAAGGAGTTTAAAATTTGATGAACTAAACACACGAATTAATCAATGAAGTTCGACATCTACTATATACATAAAAAATAATTTTAACTATATATAAATAGTAATATTTTCCGCCGAAAAGGGTTCGGATGATCCTAAGGCTGGCTCCGCCCCTGTTGCTACTGTTGCCGACTTGGCAGTCGGCTTCCTTGATAAAGACTCAGCTTTATCTTTAATTGCAGCCGAGCCGAAATCGTGTTTGGATTTCTGATATTTCCGTTTTTTTCCTTTTTTTTATTTATAATAATATCTTTATTTTGTTTTTATTTGACACATTTCTTATTTAGTACTGTATCTGTCTCAATTTATGTGACATATTTCAGTTTTTGAGATTTAAATAAGTCTATTTTTTACCGTAAATTTTTCATATATATATCTTTCATGAGCAAATTCTCCGTCAAACTTAAATTATTTGACTCTCGAAAAATGAAATGTGTCACATAAATTGAGACAAAGGGAGTAATAATTTAACTTTAAAATGCTCATTTTATCCTTAATGAAATGATTTCTAAGCATACAAATATCTATCATTCATTTTAGAACATAAATTTCAAAAGTCTTTTTTTTTCTTTCTTAAATTTTGTGGCGAATCAAATTAAGTGGAACGAAGGAGTAGTAACTTAAGATTAAGACATGAGAGGAAAAGTCATCACGCGGATTATTTTAGGGATGCGGAGTCAAGTTCATAGTATCTTTTTTTGACTAAGACATTCCTTAATAGTTGTCTAACACGACAAAATAATGCTAAAGTCTTTTCCCAAACATGCCATTAAAGTTAAATCCCCCCTCCAATTGTTATTTCCTACAAACAAATAATTTGGTTTTGTCGATTTTTTAACAAAATGAATGAATATCATTAAAATTTTAAGATTTGATTTTTTAAATTTTGATTGTAATTTTAGATATAGAAGCTTTAAATTTTTTGAAATTAAATTTATATATTGAAAAATTATGTAAAAAATATTATAAAACACAATAACTAATAATTTGAAATATTTATAATGCATGAAAAGAAATTTTAATTAAAAAAACTTGCTTGACTTTTAAAATTTTAATTGTGTTACATAAATTGAGACTGAAAAAACATCCACATTATTTATAGACTAGAGGTAATTGATCGCATATTGTTTCGAGGAACTTTTTTTTTGTGCTACTGACGTTTGATTCTGCGACTTTCATTTTTATTTTAATTTTAAGAAAAAAGAAAATGGTGAATATTTGAAACCACATCTACCTATTGTAATTTTTAAATGAAAAACACCTCAATCAAATAGAATAAAGAAGAGTTATTTAATTTGATGCAGTAGTAGTTTGTAAGGTTGGTGAACATTTATAAAGACGAAAATTGACGTTTAGTCTCCTTGTTTGAATTAAGTAACACTAATTACGTTGATGATTTAACAATATAATAATAATAGCTTTTGGCTGTTTTCTTTAATTTTTTTCCTCCCTAGATCAGCCAAGGCTCAAAGAAAGTACTAACTATTTTTAATCATTTTTAACCAAAATAAAACAGACTATTTTTAATCATTTAGATTATTATTTATTTTTCTGCCCACCAACTCGAAAAATTCTTTATAAAAAATGAATGGCAGTGTGTCATTTTACTAGACTCCTCTTTAGCATTTAGCCAATCTCCAAAATCAGCTTGAGTGAGACTTCACTAAATACTGAGACTGGACCACTAAAAAATTCCATTTTTCTAAGTTGTCTATTCTCTGTGGTGTCGAATATTTATATTAATATTCAATTAAATTTAAATTATTAATTATAATTATTTTTCTATTATATTTTTTAATATATTATATTTATTATATCGAACTTTTAATTATAATTTTTCTTAAGAATGAAGAAGTATTGATCATGCTGTCGCAAGAAAATTCCATTTCCATAAGCTTAAAAAGAACATAAGAAAGAGGGGAAACTCTGCTTCTCTCTTACTGACTCTTCTTTCTCTCTGCGTGTAGTATATTTGGTGACGACTCTCACGCGGAATTCTGCAGATCGATGCACATCATTCATTGAAATTTCAAATCTATTTATACCGTGTCCTCGTTTTTCTCGATTTTCTGAAAGATTTCAACTCAGAATTTGGATACTGAAGTCACTGATTTGGTGGAAAATTGGAGGTACAGATCTTCAGAAATCTTGTTTTCATATATTCAGGAAATTTTAATAGCCAAGTTGTTGTTTTCGTTTGAAAAATATCTGTTCCTTTTTAGTTTCACCTTTGCTGTTTCGCCACTTCTCAGAAACCCAAAAAGCCAGAAAAATCACTCTTTAACAACAAATTTGGTTTCAATTCTACTATACCCTTATCATTTTTAAGGTCAAAATTCACTTGGATCACTGTACTCCTTTTTCATCATTGAATCAATATGCAAGACCCATCAATTTATTCACAAATTAAGCCTCAATTCCCAGAGCAAGAACACTTGAAATGCCCCAGATGCGATTCACCAAACACAAAATTCTGCTACTACAACAATTACAACCTTTCTCAGCCACGCCACTATTGCAAAAGCTGTAGAAGGTATTGGACTAAAGGCGGTACTCTTCGTAACATACCAGTTGGTGGAGGCTCTCGTAAAAGCACAAAACGATCTTCATCATCCAGTAAAAAAAGTTCATCAACTACAACCTCATCCCCTGCAACTCCTCCATTAACATCCTCTACTTCATCCACAAATCCAAAACCAGAGCCATTCGGTATACCTGCAATTCCATCTTTTGATGTGATGACTACTGGGCCAATCAGCTCACTGTTAGCGTCAACCGAGCCGCAATTTGGGAATTTTCTCGAAGCTTTGAATCCGAATAATAATGGGTCCACTTTGCAGTTGGGTAACCCAATTTCCAATTCGGGCTCGGGCCCTAACCATCAAAATGGGAATACTTCATATTTGGGTGTTCAAAATGGTGGAGAATCTAATAATTGTTGGAATGGTGGTAACAATGGTTGGCCTGATCTTGCAATTTTCACACCAGGTTCAAATTTCCAATAAAGTATATTATTAGTAGTATTTAAGAGGAGGTATTTAACTACTTTGCTAAGTATTTTAACTTTTATACCCTTTTTTTTTTTTTAACATTCTTTGAGAGTGTTGTTGTTGATTGCACTCTTGTAGCAATACAACGAAAATAACATATCTAGTATAATTTCACAAGTGAGGTCTGAGCAGTAGGTAATATAAGGTATTACTGTAGTACATAATTTACTTCTGAAAAAATGTGGTGAAGTGTTGTGTATGAGCATTGTCTCTTCAAATACACATGATTACAATACTCACTTTCTATTAGGTAATGCAATATAAAGCGTTTTCAATATGTGTGTTATTTGATACTTTATGTGTGTTTTATCCAAGGGAAAAATAATCTTTTTCATGTTTTGACACCTTAGTTCTTGCTATTAAACTCATTATATTTTGAAATTATGAATTCAGGATTAATTATTTGTCAAAATTTCGTTGTTTTCTTTTAGCACGTATTTTTCTATACTCATGTATCGAAACATTGGATTCAATATAAAATCAAATCGAGTATTTTATGTTTTCCATCGGCCGTTGATTGCCTATAATTGGTGTTGGGCACTACAAGCATTCCTTTTCTTTTTGACGTTCACACACACAATTACAATAATAGAAAGTAGCGATGGACAAATTATGTAGTTAAACAGCAAAGTTCATTGCCAATTCTATCACGCAATGGATTGTAATAAAATTTTGTTAGTTATGAAGTTCGTAACAATTTTTTCCTTTTTTTTTTTTTTTGTAAAATTATAATCCCCAAGAGTCGTTGCTACTATATGCAAGTAAACTCTTCTATTGTTCTACAGTATAGGGATTGGACTTTTTTATGAAATGTGACCAATTGTCTGAGCAAATGATTTTTGTTGTAAGGAAACATAACAAGACTTTTTGAAGTGATAAATGTAATTCAATTGGATTGAAAATTCTTGTGTTGTTCACATCTATATCCTCTTCAAAACAAATAGAGAGACTAAGGATACAAGAATTTGTAAATTCTAATTATTGAATAAATTGGTGAGCCTAGTGTGAGTCAGTTTGTGCGTAGTTCAATCAATTTCAAGAGGTACATAATATTATTCCATGAATTACTTGTCACATTCTGCCAACACAAATATTGAAGTATAGACTATTTTTTCATTCTTTTTTGGATTATAGATAAAATTATGATGGTATGGGGCATGGTGAAAGACATTATAGACACCAAGTTTAATACTTATTTTTGAGTTTTAGACTTGTTGCAATGTCTTAGAAGGACTAGACAAGATCTCAACTTTTGCCTCAACTCCATATTCTATCTTATCTTTTTTGCCTCCCCTTTTTAGTGCTTTTTGTTTGTAACAACTAACAATTAATTTATTAGATCTCCTTCTCCCCTCATCTTGAAGTACCATGGTCAATGTTTCAAATGCTGCATAGAATTATATGCTTCTATACAACCAACCAAGAATGAATCCAAATAAAACTCAATAATTTTAGCCTGAAATTCATATATGTTGAGAAATTATTAAATATGTATTGGGTTTATATAATACGTGGAAAACCAGCAACATATATGTAACAGAATTCGATGCCAAATGAGGAAGAATCATCAGAACTCATAAACTTCAATCGGTTTTTTAAAATAAGAAGGCTTGTTGTTAAGGTATCGAATTTAGCTCATGATAATATAAGCTCGTTTCACTTGCCTAATTCAAAGTATATATGTTAAAGAATGACAAAAAGTCTCACATTGGTGGTTAATGATATGGTGGGCTCCTTATAAGGCTTGGGCAATCCTCCTTCCTTTGAGCTGGCTTTTGGGGTGTGAGTTAGGCCTAAGACATAATTTAACATGATATCATAGCAGGGCCCATCTCACCCAATGTTGGGGCCCCCAAAATCAAATTTGTTCACGCACCAGATGTCAAGCACTGAGCGTGAGGTGTTAAAAATGACAAAAAGTCTCATGGTGGTTAATGAGATGACTTATAAGGCTTGGCAATCCTCCTCCCTATGAGCTAGCTTTTGGGTGTGAGTTAGGCCCAAGACCTAATTTTAAAATATATACAATCAAGTTAACCTATCTAAAAATTTAAGACCTAATTAGGCCGCATATCATATATAGTACAAATTAACCAATACAAAACATAATTAAATAAGGGAAAAAATACAAGTATACCCCCGAACTATCGTAAAGGGTATGCAAATACCTTCAGTTGTACTTTTAAGATATTGGTACCCCTGCGATCCAAAAAATAGCGCATATATACTCTTTATACTAATGAACATACACGTGTCATAATCTTATCCACCGACCCGATATTTATTAAATATCGAATCGACAGATAAGATTGTGCCACGTGTCCCTATTTAGTCTTCCGTTAGAGTAAAGGGCATATATACCCTAGCTTTTAGACGGCAGGGGCACCAATGTCCCAATGCTAGATTATAACTTACTGCATAATTTTGATTGACCCACTAATCATAATTCAAGAAACTACTAAACAATTATAGACATATTTATTGATTCGATCGATTTAACTCATCTAAATATAGCACACCCCAGTCCCCATTGATCTAACACCTCAAAGGAGTGGTTGGGGATAAATCAATCAATCTAATTGTCAGAAATGTTGTGATAGTAATGATTAACAACAACTATTAATATTACCAAACTAAGCAATTTGATAAGAATTTTTGAGATGTATCACATAGGCCCGCAACCCATAACGTGCAATTGAGATGGACCAGGACCACTCTATGGATTTATGATTTCCCGTGTTGAACCAACACACATGAGTGGGCCTCTTCAGTCACTTGAGCTGAAATTTAGCAACTTTCTCTAAAGAGAACATGAATTTGGGGGCCACATCCATGTTAGAATTAGATGGTGTGAAATACAAGGTAAATATTGAGTGTTTACACTCAATCAATGCAACTTAATGTAATTAAATGGTTTGATGAAGTAAAATATAAAATAAGTAATTGTACTTTAAGTGATACGTGTGTATATTTCAACATATATCATATATTTTTGACTTAGATGTTAACACAATACAGAGAAGGTTTTGACAAATAAAAGCATGATATTATTAGACGATTTCCTAACTCGGATGATTAAATCAATCCTCATGAGTTCAATTAATTACCTTATTCAAATTAAAAATATACGGTCATTATATGTGGTCAAATAAATAGATGATATATGTTATGTATTCATTATTTTGATATAGTGTTTTTTGAAAAACGATCGTAAAAATAGAACACCATATTTGTTGGTCCTGAACTTTTGTCAGCATTAAACACTTTTTCTTTAAAAAATTGAGTTTTGTTGCACATCAATCATGAGTTCTAGTTATAATACGCACATAGATCGCACGCGGTGTAAGATAGTATAATTTGTTGCATATTTGAGTTTTAATTGTAATGACTTATGTTCAATTGATCAACATATATAACTTTTGTCAATGAGGCAAAACTTGTAGTTAATCGAGTGGATTCACTATCTTTGACAAATTTAAATGTCCAGGACTCCTGGCTCATAGACAAAATTAATTTGTGCCATAACTTATATATGTTCGATGGGTAAGAAAGGTCATTTTTATTAGGGTGTATAAAAACGAACTGATAAATCGTAAATCGAATCAAATAAAAAAAATTCGACTAATGGTTTGGTATTGGAAAAAAAATCCCGACTATTCTTGGGTTGGTTTGGTTTTAACTAAAAAAAGTCAACCCAACATTATATATATAATTTTTAAAATTTATTTTATACATAAAAATATTTACTTTGATGTAACATATTTTTTCAAGTTTTTTGAGACTTAGAATTTTGAATGGTCCAATAAAGGTTATAGTCTATAGATATTAGTAACTCTAATAAAGCTCAATTCGGAATCAAATCAATACTATGCTAACAAAATAAATTAATTCAACACTAAGAATGACAATAGTGTTGAATATTACATTGGTTTAGACATTTAAAATACATAATCTAATTTTAATTTTTCTTTAATGTTTGATCATGTAACTAATACTTATTAGACTTATTTTAGCATGATTTAGTACTTTTAAATTATGATATTTTCATTAAGACTTTGCAATATTTATTTTATATGATGATTTCATTATTATTTTTTATTGAATATTTTAGTGTCATCACTCATCTCATATTTTGTGTTATTTTCTTAGGAAACACCTTAGATAGTTGTATTTTGGTTGGACTATAGATATATTTGGAGCACGAGTTAATTATATGTTTGTATGCATACTTTACCGGAAAAATCCAAAAATCTGAGGTTTATTAGTTTGGTTTGATTTAAAAATTTAAAAATTCGACACATTGGTTTGGTTTGGTATTTGAAAAATCTGAACCAACCCAAGGTTGAAAAAGCCAAAAAAATCCGAGTTTATTAGTTTGGTTTGGTTTAAAAAATTTACACAAATGATTTAATTTGATATTTGAAAATCAAACCAATCCAATCAACACCCCTAATTTTTACAATGTGAACATCCATATTTCAGTATCCTCTATTTCAAAATTCAAACTCAAATTGTACAATGTTTGTAAAATTTTAAGTGTAGATGTTGATATAGTCATATAGATACAGATGACATTTATTGTCTTAATATATATATATATATAGAGAGAGAGAAATGAATGCATTACCTAATGGTCTGCAATGAGCAATTGAAGCATTGATTTCAACCCCTTAGAGATTGGCCTTGTTGGGCCTTTGTTTGCCAACCCAATTTGCAGATTTCTGACTTTGTTTTTTTTCAGGCCAATTCAATGTTGTCTATTTCGAATGTAAGGGAATTCATCAAATTGTTCGTCACTTCCAAAAATAAAATAAAATCAATGACCTTTTTTTGAAAGTTTTGTATCCCTCATGGGATTCTGGGATTTATTATTTATGGTTATTTAATTATAGAATTTCTAATTAGTTTAGGATTTGTTATTTATGTTATTTAGTTAATTGTGTTTAATTAGGATTTGTTAGTTGTAATTTAATTTGGTTTTGTTAGTATTATAAATAGGAGAGGCCTTTATACATATTTTGAATCTAAGCCTCTTACCTCTTTTTTTGTCCGCTCATCTCATCTTCTTGATGATGATTTTGGGAATGGAAAAGTATTCTCTCAAAACGATGAAAATAATGGAAAGTTGGAGGGAAATAAGAATGAATTAGGGTTGGAACTTGAGGAGAAAGACAAGAGAGAAGAAGATTCGTGAGGAGTTATGACGGAAGATGATTCATGCGGAGCGATCTATCAAGGACAGGCAGCATATGCAGTTTTAATCATAGTTATCAAGTTTATTTTTCGCTTTTTTGTTTGCTCTTTTTAGTGTGGTTTGTTTGTTGCAGTTAATCAATCTCTTTCTTATATACGGGATTTTTAGCAAGCAATGTCACCTTTTCGTATACTATTATATGACTAAATTTCCGTTTTAAAAATAATCTTATTAGAAATAATATATCGTAGCATTTTTGTTGTACTCTTTTAATTATATATACATATTTATACACATTGTATTATGTGCTTCTATAGAAAAAGAAAAAGCATTCAAATAACAAAATTTATCAAATATATTACATAAACAACATGGGAGCAGTTTTACGTCTACTGGATCTCTCCGTTTGTAGGAGCAATAATGGCTGCATGGAGATTTCGTGCCGTCTTTCCAGCTCCAGTGAAGAAGAAGAATCCTCAGAAGAAAAAGCGAAATTGAATTTTTTGAACCATTAAACTGGAGGTTCAATTGTGATCTGTTAGCATTTACAATATATTAATACCAGGTCATCTTGTAAACTTAATATGAATGAATAACTTCCCAATCACTAGTGTATATATATACTCTTTCGCATTTTCTTGAGAAAGATTGCACCAAATTTATGTGCAAATATGCTTTATTGCCTCTCGTACTCATCAATTTGTCTTGTATGTACATATAACTTTAGGAGAATAATAGATTTGTCAGTTTTGCATAATGAATACGCTGATAGTAAAGTATTTGTGATGCCGTCAATATAGAAAACAATCATCGGAAAGAAACACGAATTTGGGGGCCACATCCATGTTAGAATTAGATGGTGTGAAATACAAGATAAATATTTTTTGGTATCGGGTGTATACACTCAATGAATGTAACTTATTTTAATTAAATGATTTATGATGGAGTAAAATATATATTATGCAATTATAGTTTAACTGATGTGTATATATATATATATATATATTTCAACGCATATCCTATATTTATTGGCTTGATATTAACACATGGTGCCGATAAAGTTAGATTAAATAGAAGCCTGACATTATTATTGGACGTGTATTTGATGAACGTTTTCCTTATATATAAGATTATTATATCAAACCTTATTAGTTATCCTTAATCAAATTAAAATGATTTACAAATATATGATCATTAAATGCGGTCATGTAATCATTTTTTATGAATTTAAAATTAAATGTGGAAATCAAAATATATTAGGGAATTGAAAGTGGTCTTCAACTCATTGAAAGAAAAAAAATATGTCATATTATTTACTATTTTATAATTATATAAAACAATCAACGATATAAGAAAATATTTTTATAAGACATTTGATGTAATCCAAACATATTTTTCTTATAAATAAGACACTTGGTTAAATAAGACCCTTGACATATTCCAAGCTTTGTTATAATGCGTTCACGTTGTATTGAAGGAAAAAATTCAATTTTCTTCTTAAAACAAAAGTGAAGAAAAAGTTCATCAATTATCTTCCTATAACAAAAGTTTTATTATGTATTATCTCAAAAAATTTATCTAAAATACTAGATTAAATTTATTTTAAAAATATCCATCCCAGTATGCTACTTCATCTAGGGCTACTTATTTGGTATTTTGCTTAGAATAAGTATAGATACTAATAGCTTGTCTTATATAACCTGAATATATAACATACATAGTATTTTATTTAGTTTATTTAATTTAGATATGCATCATTATGCACAACTATAATCCAGACTTGATTCCTAGATGTCTTGTTGGAGAACAAGACTCCAATTTGCAGAACGTATCTATGAGCAAAGTCCAGGAATTAACAGTCATCCAATTGAGCACAGAATTCTCGTTAACAAATTCACTAGTGGCCTCTATGCTCTTGTCTCTATATGACAACAATGAAAATCTTTTCATCAGTCCTATCTCCAATAAAGTAGTTTGTTCAGAAGGTTTATTCAAGCAACTGGTGAGGGCTGAGAGGTTCATAGTCCCGGGTTCAGAAGATTTGAGGCTGAGAAGTGAGAAGCTCATAGTATTGTCAAGGCATTACATGACTTACTCCGCAAAGTTATAGATTACCAATTTAGTATTACGTTCAAAAAATATGTTTTCCTCTTTGATGGAATAAATAATTTTTTTCTAGTAACAATGTTTAGGGAAAAGTATGTTTTATTATAGTACTTGATGACAGTTTGCATAGTGAGAGGTTAACGGTCAGTGTTACTCTGGAAACGAACTATGTTTCAGTTTGCTTATTGAGAAGTTCATACTCAGTGTTACCTGGAAACAAACTATGTTTTATAGTACTTACTTTGATATTTTTTTCTTGATAAGAATAATTTCAAGATGTTGTTAAGTAATGATATCCATTATAGAAGGGAAAACACATGCTTAAAATCCTTTTGAAGTTCTTTTATTATATAAAGTACAAAAACTCCAACAAATTTGGTGCTAATTATATCATATCTCGAATGTTTTTAAAATTACAATAATACCAGATTTTTTGCAACTTGCAGATACATTGGTCGTTCATCCGATATATAGCAAATGATACACAAGTTATGTATCAGATACATTAATTTAGGTTTGAAAAAATTGAAGTGATGTATCAAAAATAACATTTGTACCACATACATTGTACACAAACAAAGTTGTAAGAGACAAAGAAAAACAGATTTTTTTTGTAATTAATTCAAATGGTTGAGAATTTTAAAATTTATATTATCTTAAGTCGTGTAATTACGTAAGTTTAGGGTTAGGGATTCCAACAAATAGGAATGTGTTGTGACCAACTCCAACAAGGAATGGGGAATTGTAGTTGTAGGAAACTGGTTGAATATACAAACCTTTTGGTTCCTGTAAGATGGTAATGTAAAGCGGTCAGTTATCATGACAAATATAGTTGTTGGAGAGGATAGAAGAGTAACATGACATACGTCTAACACAAAAAAATCTTTCGAAATCATAAAATAAATTAGAACTTTGATCGAGTCCTATTTGTTTGCAGTTATACATGACATAATTATTAAGAATATCCTATATAATATGAAGCTTGGACACATAAAATGAATCCAAAAGCATTCTAATATATAATTCTAAAAGTTTCTTTTCTTTTTTTTTGACTTTCAAGGGTATGAATAGGAAAAACACAGACCTATAGAAAGAAAAATGTAGAAAGAGCAGAGCAAAAAATGATAGCGACTCGTTTTTCTTTGAAACAAGACAAAATGTAGAAAGGTGCATTTGAGTCCTATATTATAAAAAATTCAAAAAATATAATTCATTCATTTCAAAATAAGTTAATTGTTGTTTTTTTTTTCATATTTCAAAATAAGTAAACTGTTCAAAGTTAAAGAAAGTTATTGGAAATTTCTTCTATTTTTGCCCTTCATTAACACTATCTAGGTGATAATTTCAAGTGAGTTAATTGTTCATATTTATGATTTCACTTTGAATTATTTATATGTTCAAGAATAATTTGAGAATAAGTAAAAGGATAAAAATGGAAAATGATGTTCAATTCATGTCTTAAACTTTTTTTTTAATGAGTATTTTTTACCTCAACAATTAATTTATTTTGAAATGGAGGAAATAACAATTAACATGGAATAAAAAACATAAACAACAGTAATTGTCCAGTTGGAGAAACGATGCGTCGCACAAGCACAAATGACACAATCATGTTATTTCTCCTTTATACCCTCTTTAGCTAGGGATGGATCAATAAAATTGTCATTTTTTTCGTGATTTTAAGGAAAATGTAATCTTCAATAATATCAAACAAATAGAAGAGAGTTCATTTTATACTAGTTTTCCCTTTAAGTATCATAATATCATTCATAAAATGAATTCTACATCTTTCTAAGATCGGGAGGTATAATTTCTATAAAATTGAAATGATAACACCATTAAGCGAAATGAAGAAATTAAAAAAGAAAATAATAACGTTGAAGTGGAGTCTAAAGTCAAAAATGCCAAAAACGTTGATCACGTGAATATTCAGAGCGAATGGTTAAAAATATATATAAAATATTTCAATTTTTTAAGTTTCATAAATCGTAAGATGTGATCTTTTTATCTGAATTATCACTAAATGTTTATCGAATCGAAGTACAACTTAGCTATTAGTTGTTCACTTTCCTACATGAAATATCATTATGCGTTCAGATAGGAAAAGTGAAAATACACTTGATAGTTGAGGTATGTTTCGATAAAATATTAATGACAGTTTAAATAGAAAATTCACACATTATTTTAGATTTGAAACTTAAATAATCGAAATACTTTAGTTTATATAAATTTTTGAGCCCTCAACTTTAAATAATAGCTGTTAAAAACTTATAAGTTTATGCTCAACGGTCAATCAACAATGTAAGCGGGAGTTTGAAGTGGGCCGATGGAGAGACAGAGAGAAAGTAAGCTTGACCCATGTTTGACAATCCAGAAAAGATCAGGCCCAAAAAAAAAGATAGTTTCAAATATATATAATTAATTTATATTAAATATAGATATATTTTTTATTTACATAAAAATAGCCAAAAGTCAGAAAGTATATAATGATTATATAATATAGCTTGTCAAAAGTCATAGAAAATATACAATGACTATACAATATAGCTTACATATACATGAGTTATACAATATGATAGACTTAAAAAGCTGAATATAGTTTAACCATACATGAAGTATACATTGATTGTTCAATCTCGATCAACTCAAAATCACCTCTAAACAGTCTTAAATTTTATATGTGAAATTTTCTCGATATTTTGAGTCTAGTTGATATATAATTCGCTTGAAATGATTCATGTTTGTCGTACATCTAATTTTTTAAATTAATCAAATTTTAAAACTTTAATGATTGATTAATCATGAAAAAAGAAAGAAGTAAGGGACAACAACGAGAAAAGGAATAATAATAATAATAATAATAATAATAATAATAATAATAATAATAATAATTTAACCAAATATATGTAAATATAAACACCTCTAATGATGTGTGAGTTTAAGACCTTCATCTTTACACATCACGACGTGAATACATGTTAATGCATCTCAGATTCAGAAAGCGTCATCATTGTATCGATGCGTGAACAATTATTACACTATATTGGAGGGGAAAATTTAGGTACTTACACTATGAGATTTATGTAAGTTATACAAAAATTATAACTGTGAATTAAACAAGTTACATAAAAAATAATAAATCGTTGATTTCGTTCCTGGCCAGCCACTTTTGGGCTGGCCTTTTCAAACTATGTCCCTTTTCTGATAATAACAAAATGGCCCAATTGCTACATTTAAATAAATAAATAAAAAATGTTAGAATTGTTTATTATCCTTTTTTTTTCTACTATTCATCGTATCTTGGAAAGCAACACAGAATAACATGCAAAAATCGTACTAGATTTTCATTAAAAAAAAGAACAAATAGAAATTTAGAGTTTGAGCATGAAAACCCATTGAAATCCATAATAGAGAAAAAAATGCATAGAAGAGAAAATGGCATAAAATAGACTTGATATTGAAAGCCGAGATAATGATTGAACGAGAAAGAATTAAGAAAACGATTTTTATAATATTCGTCAAACATTTTGCAAAAATAGAAAACAAAGTAAAACTTTTGGGAAACATGGAAAAAACACATATTAAAAATTATAGGATTTCCAAGCAGTTTAGGATTTGTTATTTATGCTATTTAGGTAATTGTGTTTAATTAGAATTTGTTAGTTAAGAAGTTCTAGTTCTAATTTAATTTGGTTTGTTAGTATTTATTATTATAAATAGGGATGCGTTATTACATATTTTCAATCTAAGTTTATTACTCTTCTTTGTCATTGTTGGGTGTTTTTCCATTACACAATCATGTCAACAACAACAGCAAGACGACTTGTTGATTTTCGGGATGTAAACCTTATTGATTTTGGGGATGTAGAAGTATTTGAGGGAAAGGATAAAGAAGAGGAGAAACTTGAGGAGAAAGAGAACAAGAAGAGAGAGAAGAAGACTCGTGCGTTGCTATCTCGGGAGAGACAGAAGATGATTAGTACGAAGCAATCTATGAAGGAGAGGCAGAATATGCAGTTTTAATCATAGTTATCGAGTTTAATAAAACTATTGAATTGTAATGTTGTTAACTCGATAATCTATCTTATTTTTATGTATTTTTTTCACTTTTTTTGCTTGCTCTTTTTAGTGTGTTTTGTTTGTTACAATTAATCAATTTATTACTATCTCTTTTTTATATACAAAATTTTTAGCAAGCAATGTCACCTTCTCGTATACTATAATATAATATTCTTTCGGACTAAATTTCTGTTTTGAAAATAATCTCATCAGAAATAATATATTCTAGCGTTTTTATTGTCTTTTAACTATATATACGTATTTATCAAATTTATTCGATAAAGTCATGTTTCATGACACCTCTTAAGCCATTGTATTATGTGCTTCTAGAGCCGTCAATATGGGCTAGGCCCGTTGGGTCGGCCTGGCCTAACCCGTGATTTGATAGGGCTGGGCTATGATTTTTGGAGCCCATTTAAGAAAAGAGTTTTTTAGCCCGGCCTGAATAAGCCTGTCGATTTGTGGGGCTTGAGAAATATGGCTAGGGCCGGCCCGTGGGCCAAATAAAAATTAATTAAAAAATTAAAATAAAATAGAGTATTAAAAATAACAGGAGTCTACACTCAAAATCTATTTAAAGTTTGAAATATTACAATTTAAATATAAATTATGTTTATAAAATATGTACTACATAAAATAAAGTTCCTAAAATTTCTAGGGAATCACTACGTAGGCCATAGCCTATGGAACATTATCATAGTTTTTGTATTTTATTATGATCATTGAAAAACAATTAGGTTAATATTTCTATTTAACTATTTATGTTTTTACTTGAAATCAAACTTAATAAATATTATATAGATAATTTCATTTGTGTATTTGATTAACAAGTAGTAACACTAGTTGATATTTATGATAATATTTTGAAATTATAATTTAATTTAAAAAATTATAAAAAATATACTTTTAAGAAAAGAGGGCCGGCCCGGCAAATCCCGTAGCCCACGCACTTGTGGGCTGGGCCGACCATTTTCTGGCCCACATAAAAAATGGGTTTGCCCGATCTGGCCCGTCAAATTGCAAAGCCTGTATGAGTTAGCCCGGATGGGATGGGCCAACCCATATTGACAGCTCTATGTGCTTCTATAGAAAAAGAAAAGATAGGTACAACGAGTCCAAATAACAAAATTTATCAAATATATTTTGTAGATATATTAAGTTGTGAAACCAGCAGTAACATAGATGATCTTTGTCAATTTTTGAAGTTGGACTTTCCATATGCTACACGATTTCTTGTCGTTAAATCTGTATGGAATCTGAGATGGGAACACTTCAATTCAACAATTTTTTGAACCAATAAATTGGAGGTTCAATTGTAATTGTGATTTTTTTTTATACACAATCATTAGTACCAGGTCTATCATAGGTTATCATGTAAACTTAATATGAATGAATAACTTCCCAGTCGCTAGTATATACTTTTTTGCCTTTTCTTGAGAAAGATTGCACCAAAATTATGTGCAAATATGTTTTAAGAGAGATTGCCCCTGGTACTCATCAATTTATAATAGATTTGTCATTTTTGCATAATGAATATGCTTGAATGAGTTGATAGTAAAGTATTTGTGATGCCGCCAATATAGAAAACTCATCAATTTATAATAGATTTGTCATTTTTGCATAATGAATATGCTTGAATGAGTTGATAGTAAAGTATTTGTGAAGCTGCCAATATAAAGAGCATAAGAAACACGAATTTGGGGGCCACATCCATATTAGAATTAGATGGTGTGAAATACAAGGTAAATATTTCTTGATATCGAGTGTATACACTCAATGAACATAACTTATTTTAATTAAATGACTTGATGGAGTTTAAGTGATGTGTGTGTGTGTATATATATATATATATATTTCAAATGCATATCGTATATTTATTGGCTTGATATTAACACATGATACCGATAAAGTTAGATCAAATAGAAGCATGACATTATTATTGGACGTGTGTTTGATGAACGTTTTCCTTATCTAAGATGATTATATCAAACCTTATGAGTTAGCCTTAATCAAATTAAAATAATTTAAAAATATATGATCATTAAATTAATGTGGTCATGCAATCATTTTTTATGAATTTCAAATTAAATGTGGCAATGAAGATATAATTTGGGAATTGAAAGTGGTCTTCAACTCATTGGAAGAGAAAAAATAATGTAATATTATTTACTATTTTATAATTATAAAAAATAAGCAACGACATGAAAAAATATTTTTATAACCATCTGTAAGTAAGATATTTGATGTAATCCAAACATCTCATCCAGACAATATTGCTACACTTGTTAAATAAGACACTTGACATATTCCAAATATTTCATTTAGATTAAATTTTTTTTGTATAAATAAAACACTTCATTTAGTGAGTAAAGTTCAAGCTTCACGTCGTATTGAAGGAAAACGTTCAATTATCTTCTTAAAACAAAAGTGAAGAAAAAGTTCAATTATCTTCTTAAAACAACAGTTTTATTAGTATGTATTATCTCAAAATTTTATCTATTCTACTAGACTAAATTTATTTTAAAAATAAAGAGAATTTGATTGATAACCATCTATAGTGGAATGAGTAATGCCCCAATACGGTTGCTGTCCAAGTTCAGAAGGTTTGAGGGTTGAAGAGTCCATAGTCCCTGGTGATATTGTCAAAGGCATTACATGACTTACTCTGCAAAGTTTTAGATTATCAATTCAGTATTAAGTTCAAAAAATATGTTTTCCTCTTTGATGGAACATAGTTTTTCTAGTAATGATGTTTAGGGGAAAAGTATGTTTTACTATATTACTTGATGATAGTTTGCGTAGTGAGGAGGTTAATTAACTGTCAGTGTTACTCTAAAAACGAACTATGTTTCAGTCAGCTTATTAAGAGATTCATATTCAGTGTTACTCTTGAAATAAACCATATTTTATAATTATTTATTTTGATAAATTTTTCATGACAAGAATCATTTCAAGATGTTGTTGAGTAATGATCTCCATTATAGAAGGGAGAATACATGCTTAAAATCCTTTTGAAGTTCTTTTATTATCATATCGCAAAGTTTTCAAAATTACAATAATTCTAGATTTTTCCCAACTTGCAGATATATTGCTCGTTCATCCGATATATAGCAAATGATACACAAGTTATGTATCAGATACATAACTATAATCAGATTCATGCTGATTTAGGTTTGAAAAAATTGAGGTTATGTATCAACAATAACATTTGTACCACATACATTGTACACAAACAAAGTTATAAGAGAGAAGGAAAAAAATTGATTTCTTCTAATAATTCAAATGGTAGAGAATTTTAAAATTCCTATTATTTCAAGTCGTATAATTGCCTAAGTTTAGGGTTAGGGATTCCAACAAATAAAAATGTGCTGTGAAACTCCAACAAGGAATGGAGAGTTGAAGTTGTAGGGAACTGGTTGAATATACAAATCTTGTGGTTCATGTATGATCGTAATGTAAAGCGGCCAGTATCCGAGTTCAAGTTATTCTTGAAATAGTGGCAAATATAGTTGTTGGATAGGATAGAACAGTAATATGACATACGTCTAATACAAAAATCATTGGAAATCATAAAATAAATTAGAACTTTGATCGAGTCCTATTAGTTTGCAGTTATACATGTCATAATTATTAAGAATATTCTATATAATATGAAACTTGGAGACATAAAATGAATCCAAAGGCATTCTTATATATAATTGTAAAAGTTTTTTTTTTTTTTTTTTTTTTA
>JAJOOR010022937.1:0-15168 GCA_036250505.1 Solanum acaule | reverse complement strand
GAGGACCTATTACCTCCCTAGACTATTTAATACCGTATTTTAAATATATATATTTGTCCACGTGGACATAAAAAATAATGCAAAATTATAAATAGTAATGTGTCCACGTGGACACATATATACCTTTAAAATACACTATTAAATAGCTCAGGGGTAAAAAATACGGTATTAAATAGTCTAGGAGGTAATAGGTCCTTATGAAAGTTTAGTATCACAACAGCAAATTCGATCAAAGTTGGGATATTTTTCAGACCCTTATCCCTTAATTTTATGAAGTTAAATAAGGTACATGCTAGAGTTAAAAATTTAAAAAGTTATCAAAAAGATAAGATAAATAAATTAAAATAGATATTTTCTTACGATATTTCGGAATAGATTGGCAGTAATGTCGTATTAATTACATCAGCGGTCATGCTTGACATTTCCGTTATTATTATTAGTTGACAGTAAGTATAATAAAGAAAAAAAAACGCCAAGTTTGATTATGAGTTATGGAGCATAATACTTCTCTGTTTAACTCTTTTTTAAGAACAAAGATGAATGAGTGAAATTAAATTGATACTAACACCGTTTTATATTGGATGAACATCTTAATCACTTATAAATCAGAATAGAGTTAATTAATTTGTCATTGCTGATATATATGATAAAAAAAAACATATATTAAACTCTTATATTAAATCCAACAATATCATAAAAAGAGATAAAAGGATTATTTTCACTTCTTGGTACTAAGCGTTACACAAACTACTTTAGAATAATAATAAAATCATGAAATTACATTTTGTCAATCAAAATATTTTACTTTATGATTAGTGATGTAACAAAAACACTAGCTTGTACATGCAGTAGAAGATAAAGGTTTACTCTATTTTTATTTTAACGTTGATATTTTTGGAGTCTCTAATCGTAGGTGTGGGAACCAATAATACCACTATATTATGGGTGATAAAATGTACAATTCCTTATTTGATCTTAACGAAAATATCTTTACTTGAATCGATATTAAATTCTCAATCTCTTAATTTTCAATTTTGGGAATTTGGTAATATTACGATTTTATTCTTTAACTTTGTTAAATTTAATGCTTTGAAAAATGTGTAAGATGATAAATAATATTTAATAGCAAGGGTAAAATAGACACAAAAGATAAATTATCTCTTGATTTTCTAAATTGGACAAATATTGTCGAACAACTATTTTTAGTATAATGAACAATTATTGTTGGACGAAGGAAGTACTCCCTCTGTCCCTAATTACTTGTCTACTTTTCCTTTTTTAGTTGTCCCTAATTACTTGTCCATTTTGACAAATCAAGAAAGGACAATTTTTTTTTTACCTATTATACCCTCAATTAATTACTTTGAAAAATGTAGAACTTCTTGAAAATCTTAAGTTTTTAATTTGTTCACTTCATAATTAATAGGGGTAAAATGATAAATTCACTATATCAATTATTGTATTCTTAATAGAGATGTAAATTCAAAATTGGATAAGTAATTAGGGACAAAGGGAGTATGTGTAAACCGTTCAAAAGATACAAATGACTATATATAACATCAATTTTTCAAATGATTTTGTAATTCATTTTTATGTTATAATAATAATATCAAAACTTTTACGTAGTGAAATTAACCACGTGATATAAAAAAGCAAATATCATAAAAAAATTGAGATGAAGATGATTTATTGAGTTGATTAGGAAAAATGTTAAAAGGAAGAGACAAGAGGGACCATTTTATATGAATGTCACTTTAATGCTGCGCAACGACTAGAAAGGGACGACAATGAATACAAGTTGGGAAAGCTCAACATAACTATAACATCTATTTTATTTTTTTTGGTAAAATGTGGTTGAAATGCTAATCAGGGCGGATCTAGCCGTATGGCGATGAAAAATTACATTATTTATATCAGATAGTTTTTAATTTTATTTATATATATATAAAGAAAATTCAAATTTCCTAAATCCAAAAATATTAGAGGTTGGTTCAGTGGTTGTATGATTCAAAATCTATTTTGAGTTTTCAAGTTCAAATTCAAACACTCTATTTTTGTTTTTTTTTGAATTCTTATGTGAAAATTCTAAATTCGTCACTATTATTAATGATCTTGTATTTCATTGACAAACTAGTGGCGTCATTTAGGGTTGAGCATAAAATACCAAGAATCTATTTGAAATTTTTGATAATTTGATATTCGATAATTTGGTATTCGATCGATATGGTATTCAGGGAGTAAACTTTTAGAATTACGATATTCGGGAATTTGTATGAAACATTAGTACTATTTGATATTCAGTATTTTCTGAATATCGAATTATTTACTTAATGAAGGTCATATATCAACATATCTATTTTTTATTAATACAAGTTCAAAGAGAAAGTTAAAGACTAAAGATAAACAACCCAAATACTTATATGTCTTTTAGTTGTGTCAAATTGCTTTTCTTGATCTTCTAATATATTGTGCCTCCACATAGAAAATAGATATAATTGGAGCAATAGTATTAGCTTTATAAAACAATCAACTACTACTTCAATATAGAATTATCGAATACCATACCGAATCGAAGTTTGATTTACTGATTACCGAATTATCAAATCAAAATCTAAAATTTTAACTACCAATTACCAAATAATCGAACCTGAAATTTGAAAATTCTAAACAAATAGTGTCAGTTGATCAAGAATATTGCAAAACACTTTTTAATTACCAACGAAGATTGTGGTGGAGTGGTGAGTACTCATTCATTCTTAATTAAGAGGTCTCAGGTTAGGTCAAAATGTAATACTCCCTCTGTCCCTAATTACTTGTCCATTTTTCCTTTTATAGTTGTCCCTAATTACTTGTCCATTTTGACAAATCAAGAAAGAACAATTTTTTTTTTACCTATTATACCCTCAATTAAATAGTTAATTACTTTGAAAAATGTAGAACTTTTCATCCACTTCATAATTAATAGGGGTAAAATGGTAAACTCACTATGTCATTAATTATTTTCTTAATTGGTGTGTCAATTCAAAAGTGAACAAGTAATTAGGAATAGCGAGAGTATATGTTTATATAGTTATTGGGCAAAAAGAGTCTTTTGTGGCCTGAAGCGCTTTACCACCTAATATGGGACTTTCCAGTGCGAATCTAAATTTAGTTGGACTTCATCGGTAAAAAAACACTTCTTAATTAAGGAAGATATTTAATATCAGCATTGATTATAAAGTAAGGGTTGATTTGAAAGAAGAAACGAAACTTAACAATTTTTTAATTTTTTTTTTAATACATCAAATATTTTTAAAAAATTTGTTATGCTAAAACCACAAATATCTCATGAGGAAATAGAATTTTACACGTAAGAGTCTTCAATACTTATTGTGAAAGGGACGAAGAGATATATTATTCCCAGCATTTTATTTTACTTATTCAGTATATTAATGATAATTTTTCATTTTATTTAATCACTCTAAAAAATTAGGAAGATTAATTATTTTTCCCGAAAACCATTATTATTAAGTTAACATTTTCTCAAATTTCAGTATATATGTAGTACTTAGATTAAGTTTTTAAGGAAAAAGGGTAAAAAATGTCCTTAACTATGTGAAAGGAATAAAAATGTCCTTCATTTATATATAGTTTGGTCCAAAGATTCCCTTGCCGTCAATACTTTGGTTCAAAAATGTCCTTAGTGTTATTTAATGGGTCAAAAATATTCATTTTCCAAATAAATATATTATTTATTTTCTTTTTAACACATTCTTTTTTCTAATAATATTTTTTAAAATTATGAAATGTTTATCTTACTTCAATTCAGAAAAAAAAATGAAAATATTTCTTATTTTTTTATAATTATTTTTTATCGTTATATAAATATAAATTAATGGTGGATATATTATGATATTTTATATATGACATATATTATATGTCGAAAAGGTACATGAAATTATTTTATTTTAATTGATATTAAGAAGAAAAAAAATATTTCCTACATTTTTGTTTGTTAAAGTGATTTTAAAAGAACATGGTTCTTTTTAATATTTTAATTAGGAAGTTTATGTGTTTAAAAAGGAAAAATAATAATATAATTATTCAAAAAAGGGCATTTTTGACCCATTTAGTAACTATATGGGCATTTCTAGATCAAAGTATTGACGGTAAGAACATTTTTGAGCCAAACTATAAATGGAGGGCATTTTTATTCCTATCATATAATTTAAGGATATTTTGCCCCTTTTTTATCAATTAAGTAATTAGTGCTTGTAAAATGCATATTGTATATGTAAAATGGAATGGAGGGAGTGTCCTCAATTGATTTAGACTAATGGTTTAGTACTTTCTCCATTTTATTTTATTAATAACTCATCTATTAAAAATAGATATTTTTATTTAAATATATTAATTAATTAATTTTTTAAAGAACATTATAATAACAAAAGTTAAGCAAATATAAAACTGAGAAAATAATTAATTTGTCGTCGTGTTTGACCATTAACCACATATTCTGGTCAACTATTTGAGTTGTAAGGCTTTTTAATACACAGATTTTTTCACACGGTGGAGTACAAAATATCAATTTCCCATGCCTTATCTCTACATTTTGGTCGCCGTATTCATACACACAAATTAAATATTAAATACGAATCTTAATAATATATTTTATCATAATTTTATAAGTGAGTTTTTTGAAGAAAATAGTGTGTATGCAATCATCGAGAGTTGATTTGATTAGTTTTTATATTTAAATTTAATAATTTTTTGATATTTTAAAATTAAAATTTAGAGATTTAAAAATTATATGAAATGTATTATGAATTAAAATTTATCATTCATGTGATAAAAATATATTGTAAAATATTAATCAAAGATTATACTATTTAACTTTAAAAAAATTGTGACAAGTAAAAGAGAATGCATTAATCTAAAAATATACTATAAGAGGTGAGGGTAGAAGGTAGCGGTGTGGAATGATGGATGGAGGCAATGGGGTGGGTAGAATACAATTAATATGAAATGTTACTTGTGAATTATTTTTTTTCTATTTTAGTTATAAAATCAATTTTTTTTCATTTCAAAAGAGATTATTTTTATAAATAAAAATTATTCAAAAACTTTAATCAATCAAACATGAAAAAATTCGAAAAACATTTCTCCGACTAATGAAGTCATCATTTTCTAAAAAATAAACAGTACTACTTAGTTTGAGAAATAAAAGAAATGATAAATAATATTTAAATAAAAAATAATAATAATAGTAGTTTATAACTTCTAATAAGATGACGTTCTTTGCTTTATTCAAAAGTTGAAAAGTGAGAGGGGATTAGGGGAAGCATCTCAAAGAGTTGAAAACTAATTTATGTCAAAGCATGAAACTTTTAGCCAAGCAAATTGGATGATAATTCACACCTAATATGGTTCTTATCAAAGTTCAAAGTAATGATCTTTCAAAGTGGTTCTTTTTTCGCAAAAAATAATTTGTTTGACTTCTACTATTTAAGCCCCACAGTATTAAAATATATATTTAAATCGAAAAAAAGTTGAAAATATTTTTGAACTATCGAAAATAATTAAAATATACTCTTCATTCATTTATTTAGCTAAAAATACACCTCTATACACTTTTTAGCTCATTTTTACAATTAAAACTAACATAGCACCTTTTTATTATATTTTTTTACATGATCACTCCCTATTGGACAAATTAAAACCCCAACTCACTAAAGTTAAGTGCATTTCATCCTCTCATTTTCCCCCACTTCATTCAAATACCTACATCCACCCACCCCCCTCCCCCGTGCCTACTATGTGCATTGATTTTTGTCTTTTGGCAATTTCGAACCTAAGAAATGATGTAACTTTATCCTTCTACTCTTGTTTAATATTTTTGGAACTCAAGTTTTCAATCAATGAACATGAATTAATTTATTTTAATTAATTAATTTAACCAATGTACTAGGGTCCTTCAAAGAAGGGAAGAGTTCACCAGGGTGGAGGAAAGTGGTGAGTCCATTAAGGCTACCAATTTCTGTTCTTATGAAAAAATACAGAGAGCATTTGCTCGAATTTACTGATCATTTGGAAAGATTTATTGCTGGTTTCACTGTAGGAATTATAGATGCTATGCTCTGAATGCCTATGGACAGTAAGTAGTATTTTAATATTTTCAATCTTTTGGCTTCTTGATTTCTTTTTCTAAGAACATAAATTGAACCCCATTAAGTTGTATATTTATGTTGATTTGTACTATATTTTCTCATCTATGAACTACAACATCGAAGTAGTTGTTGTGTATGTTGTCTGTATCATTTAATTAAACTTCAAAATTCATTAAAGGACTAGATTTCAGGAATTTTCAATTGATTAAAGTGAAACAAAAAAAGCTGTCAAGGAAGGACAAACGACATATGAAGATAATACATTCTCTTTTTGAATTAAATTTCTAAGTTAGCCTTACTTAGATGAGTAGCTTTGAAAATATATTCTCTTCCGCCAGCTGAAAGTGATTACAAACTACATGAGTTTTTCCCTAGCAATTAGTTACAACCTTGTGTTCTTGACTTTGGTAAATGACATAACATTGTGGAATGAAAATGCTGATACTTTACTATTTGAAAGTTAATATAATGAGACAAGTTATGTTTTAAATTTTAGGCTTTAGATTGATTAGACATCTCTAATTAGTTTCTTTTTATTGATATATTTGTTGGAAAACATATATGCATAGCGGAAGCATATCGGAATCTTTCTACTTACATGAATAATAGATAACCAATATTGTTTATGCTAGACCACATAATCATGCTAGAACACATAAACATACTGAAATTTAATTCGATAAATACCTCTTGAAGCATGAACAGATACATTCAAGCGAATCCCCAAGTTAGACAGTCCTTCAAGTGAATCTACAAGATAGTCATGGTCTTCTACAGTGATCCCAAGTTCACATCTGAACTCTCTCAATACTTGGGTGGGCAAGTATCGAATAGAAAACTAATAAATCTTTTTCTAGGTTAGGAGAATCTCTATTTATAGAGATTTCTTCCCCAATCCAAAAAGGAGAAGAAAACCCAGTTTTCTTGAAAAACAAGAAAAACACACGCCTACTCCTTTTCCCCCTAAGAAATAGGATTCTGAATTCTAGTTAAATATGAGCACTGGAGGGACCACATAATTAATTATTGAGGCTTCCTATTATGGAAATAATTCCAAATAATTAATTTGAATTATTCTTACCATAATAAATTACAAATCATTCCACTAGAAATTCGTAATTGCACTCCTCTATTTATATTTCATAATTCTACATTAAACACTTATGTAATTCCCCATGTTAAGATTTCAAATACTAATCAATAAATTAAATTACTGATGAATTTAACTTAATGATTAATTTCCTTTAGAGCACTACTTAACTTATTTCATGTGTCGGATTCATAAATCCACGTGTAAGGTTTGACACGATGAAAACTTATAAGTTTCTCAAAAAGACATATCAATCAATCTCTATAACGAGACATGGATTCCATCAACTAACTTATTATTCACCAATATATATTATTATCATCCAACTTACCAGGCATATTGACCCATCTCAGAATCTCACATTTTAATAAATCAAAACGATAATTAACATATACAGATCATAATAGTTATATTAGGATTAAGAATATAAGTACATTTAATAGTTTAGAGAATATGTTTTGTCAGTCAGTCTAAAACAACTATCTCTACTCGTCCCGGTCAATACATACAAAATGCACTAGCACAAGAAGTTGGAACTATACCGTTCCCATAATCAAGATAAATTACATATAATCTTGTGCTACAATCGTACCGATGGCATGTCCAGTTTTCATCCTAGATTGTGAACAAAAAACTTCATACTTATAAGAACCGATGATTTAATCCTCTGTGTATAAGCTAAAACTCTACACACTAAATCACCTACTATATAAGTAAACAGACACCATAAACGAATATATGATCTATTAAAATCGAGCAAATATTTATTCTATAATTAATATTATTTCTTAACACATGGTTAATAGTATATATCCCAACAATATTTGCATATAATTGTACCTCAGAAAACTTAACTTTCAAGCTCTTGCGGACAATTACGACACAATAGATGTGATGACCATATGTTAATCAAGTTATATTAAAATCAGTAAACCACAACTTTAAGACACTTAGAAAGTCATACAATCTCCAAGAGTAATGTCCTTATAGGTGTTTTTAGCTGAACTCCTCATGGACCATATTGCCTTCTATATTTTTTAACTAATGGATTTCTTCTTTTATTGACCGTGCCCAAAGCAAAGAGTGGTCTTCAAATTGATGAAAAAATCATGGCATCGGTGCAATTTTTTTGCAACTAAGATGTTTGATTATATGCCTAAAATAACTAAAACAAGTTTTGTTTCTTTTTCTTTTCCACGTAGGAGTGTTATGACTTGCATATCATTCAACAGCCCAGTAGGTATATTATTTACTATTACTAGGCAATATTATTAAGCAATACGTCGTTATGGTAAAGAATGACTTTTGAAATCATTTTCATTGCCTTTCATGTATATTTCATTTACTTGATCTGTCCTGTTTTTATAATGGATGTGGGAATATTATTTCTCTGATATTTATGGATGCTATGAGTGTCTTCTAGATAATTTCATTTCTTTTATGGAGTTCCTGAGAAGAAATTATCAAAGAACACTCTTATTTAATGTTTGAGAGGTCAGCATATGGCACCATTTTTATGAATTAGTTTAAGCTTTAAGTTGTTAAGGTTACTCTTTAATATTTATAGTTTCAAACCTTGAATTTTTCAAGTATGAACAATGTTCCATTAGAATTAGAATATGAATTGTACCAAACTTTTCTAAGGCAATCAAGATGCATAAGAAGGAAGTATGCTCACACAAAATGAAGGTTAGGAGAAATAGAAAAAAAAATTAATATTGAAGTTATGTATTGACACTTAAATTATATAGTTAGGAACTCGAGAATTTTGCTATAAACTAAATTTCAGCATTTTGGTTCTCTATCCAATAGTACTTTGTAGTGGATTTTTAGTTAGTCAGAGTGATTATCAATATTTAATGAGTGCCATCAAATTGAAAATTAAAATTCAGCATAACTAGCAATTGAGAGAACAGAAAGTAAAAAAATGCAGAGAAAAAAGGAAGAACGATACTGCAAGAACAAAAAAAGAAGAAGAAAACGCTGATCAAAAAGGAAAGAGAAAGAATAAGAATCTACTATAAATAGTACAAGAACAAGCAGAGGAGCGAAGCAGCACAAATATGATGAAAGTTTGCGCAAAATTTACAAAGAAGAAGCCAAAGTTTGGTAGGTGTTGGATGAATTGTATATGCACAATGTAGTCAAGTTGTTTAATGATAGGCTTATTTGATGAGTACCATCCACTGTTGTCGCTACTTTCAAGATTTTGACATTTATTTATGCGAATTTCAAATGTACAACGAGAGGAGTAGCTCTGTTTTCAAAGTATCATGTTTTCTTTTATTTCGCCTGGGAGCAAGGGGTGACTGATTATGTAGACTATTTGTTGATTCTTGATGAATATATCTTTGAGATAAGATGCTTTATTTGTTGGGTTATGTTATCTGTACGTCCTTTACAACCAAAATTTTTTTGCACAATCAGAATCATGTAATGTTACTTCTCTTTTAGCAAACTATGTACTATTTTAGAACTCTTAGAATTGTTCGTTCCTCTTATTCTCTTTCCTTTGACGTTCTTTACCATTCTTCATATTTCTCTGGGTAAGTTTCTCAATTCTCATGTGCTTCTTTTACATCTTTGTTTCTATAGACATAGAAGTTTGTTAGTGTTGGTTTCTTGTGGAACAACATGATGGAGTAGTTTTGTTGTTCACAAATTAATTGCAAAATGATGATTGGATTATCAAGACGTCAAGTTAATATTTGAAGGAGTTGGGTTTGTTACTAATTGATGCAACTATTGAAAATTCAAGTTCCTCCATTTTTTGTCTCTCTGTGCAAGTATCAATTTATTTTTGTAACTTTACCTTCTATAACTCAGATATTGTTCTCATCCTCTTTTATTCTTTGTGCTTTATTAATTAGGAATTACATTTGCATTGAACTGTAGTTCACTTCAAAGCTCGAAAAGAAGAAATCCATTTCGATACAAATGTCGTGGAAATAATGGTGAATGTTTATTCTCAGGTACTCTCACTATCAGTTGATATAGATCTGGTCAACTATGAAAAATTAACAAAAAAAATCCAGGTACGATTGCTCACAAAATACAACCCTTTATTTTTTCCTTTTTTTTATGTCACACGTAACTACCCTTTGAGATATCTGCTATCCGATGTACTGTTTTCTTTAGTTTTTTTTTTTTTGTTCCTCACTATATGAAATTTTTAAAATTTCTCGATGCTTCTTTCTTTTATCACTTTTGATTTTCATACTGTAATCTTTTAAGACTTCTTAATGTGCAGGACCAGTAGAGTGATAAAGTTTCAGTTGATCATTGAATTATGTATTTGATTCTTATGCACCCTCCCTCCAGGTCTTTTTCATCCTCCACAGGTAAGAGAAAAAACAGAAAATTATTGTGAAGATCCGGATGTTTGATACGGTTAGCACTTATAATTTTATATATTTTTTCAATCTTATTTTGCTGGCATTATTCAACTATATAATTTATTTTTAAAAATGATTAGCAAGAGGACCAACCTAATGAATGTAGAAATTTCTTGGTGCAATGGTTCACAAGTATATCTTTTACGATATTCTTATACCAATAGGTATGTTTGAAATTTGTTTTCAGGTATTGCTCTCAGATGTTTCTTGCTTCTCACTGCCGGCTGATGATAACACCATCTTGTAATTTTGTTACAGATTTGAATTTATACTTCTCCTCATATATAATCATGAGTTAGCTACCTTGGCTTTTTGGTCAATTTCTTTTGCCAAATTGAGAGAAAATCATTCCAAACAAATAGTACACTCTCTCTCTCTCAAGCTACTTCCTTTAATGCAGCCACCACCACGTTGGTGAATCTCAAGAATCATTCCTTTAGCTGTAAACTCAGAATACATATGCAAAGCTATCATAGCATATCCAATCGTTCAGTCATTCCTTCTAGATACTATTGGATGCTATTTCTTTATTAGATTATAGTATGAGGAAGTAATGGTTATATATTTGCTATGCATGTGTGATTTTCAAGTCTTTAAATTATTTTTCAAAATTTAAAAATAAATATCAGTTAATATTATAAAATATTTTGTCTCAATCATTATTTGTCAAGAAACATATAAAATTCAATCTGGATAAGTAAAACAGATGAAGAGAGTAAAATAATAATAATAATATTGTTACTATTTTCTCCGTTGCTTGCTTAACTTGATGCAGAATTTAAGAAATAGAAAAAAAAAATTGAAACTTGTAATCTTAGATAAGTTATAAATATTTGTGTGACTATAAATTTTTATCAAGGGTAAAATGAACATTTTATTTGAATTATATATTTACTATATTTACAAATAAATAAATTATACATAAATAGATATTAAAAAACAAATCATCTTAATTATGCATATTCAAATCTAGAAATAACATTTTTTATGATTCGAACATGAATTTGAACTCATACATCTTAATCTTAAAAGTTAAATTAGACCTAAGTTCATGCCATTTGCAAATATCAGTACAATAATTTGAAAGGAAAAATTAAATATCTTTTCATATTACTTTACTCTACTTTCCTTTATTTTACTCTACTTTACTTTACTGTATTATATACTTAATTACAAGGGAGAATACATAAGTTTTGTAGTCCTTCACATTCAAAAAGTATTACTATTGCTATTTTACCCCAAGTATTTTTCTTTAATGGGTCGTTTGGTAGAATGTATAAAAATAATGCTAAATATAGTGTATTAGTAATGCTTGCATTAACAATGCATATATTAGTTATGCTTGCATTAATTATAAATAGATTATTTTTATGCATTGTTTGGTCTGATGCATTAAAAAAATTATTTACAAAGATACCCTTTCACTATTATGGTGGAAAATATATAAAAAAGGTATTGAGGGGCAATTGAGTTAATGCATGCATTAAAACTAGGGGTGTACATAAGTTGGTTTGGTTTGTTTTTTCATTAAAAAAAATCTAAACCAATTATGTCAGTTTATTAAATTTAAAAACCAAATCAAACCACAGAAAGTCGGTTTTTTCGATTTCGGTTTTAGTTGATTCTTTCGGTTTTTTCAGTTTTTTACAACTATACGGTGTTTGAAAAAGAGATCAAATATATTTTCACTTACATGTGTGATAAACTAAACTTAAGAAATGTTAAATGAATAGAAATTTTTGTAAAGACAGTAAAATTCACATGAGTACAATTTTTTTTTGAATATCAACGTTCATTATGTTAAACTAAAAAGATTAAAGGATACAATCAAACTGAATACAAAATGAAATATTTACTAATATAATTGTAACTTCGAATCTTAATACAAAATAAAATATTTACAAATTTTACAAGCCCAAATTTGAAATAAAATATATAAACATTGAAAACTATAAACTAACTAAAAATATATTAACAAAGTAGATTATAAATAATATGTTTTATCTACAAATAAAATAAAATTATATATATAATATTTACAAAATTTTACAAGCCCAAGTTTGAAATAAAATATATAAACATTGAAAACTATAAACTAACTTAAAATATATTAACAAAGTAGATTATAAATACGGAAAAGGGTCAAAATTGCCCCTGAACTATGTGAAATAGATCACTTATATCCTTCGTTACATTTTGGGATAAAAAATGCCCCTGCTGTTATCCTAAGAGACCACAAATACCCTCAAGAGTTAACACCTCAAATTTTTATTGATGTGGCAAGCCACGTGGGACTAATCCTTCCACCTAGCGTTGCCAACTAAGATTCACTACAAAAGAACTAGACCTTTAGCGGCAACAACAATGGCCACAAAAGCCCAAAAAATCGTCACTAAAAGTTTTTAACATTAAATTCTAATTTTGTGTTTTTTTCTTCATTGTTTTTTAAAAACAAAAAATGACATCGATTAAGTAGGAGTTTGAAGACACTATATGTTTTATTTTTATGTCATATGTAAATGTATAAAATGTACAATGATGCATTATATAGTAGGAGATTTGAATCGAGAAGTAATTTTGATGATTTTTCGTAATAATATTGCATTTTTTAAATATTGATATTGCAAGTTATTTATTTTAAAAAATTAGGTTGTAATCGAAAATTAATTATCATATTTTTTTGTTGAAAAAATAGGTTTTACTAGTGAATGGTTGTTGGAGCCTTAGTCGCCACTAAAAATCACTCATAATCTTTAGTGGCAATATTTTGGGAATTTGTGGCGACTTTGTCGCCACTAAAGGTCAAGTTCTTTTGTAGTGAATCTTAGTTGGCAACGCTTAGGTGGAGGGATTAGTCCCATGTGGCTTGCCACATCACTAAAAATTTGGGGTGTTAACTCTTGAGGGTAATTGTGGTCTCCTGGGATAACGGCGGGGGTATTTTTGATCCCAAAATGTAATAGAGGGTATAAGTGGTCTATTTCGCATAGTTTAGGGGCAATTTTGACCCTTTTCCGTTATAAATAATATTTTTTATCTATAAATAAAATAAATTATATATATTATTTCGGTTTGATTTGGATTCGGTTTGACTTTTTTTCTTTTTATATCAAACCAAACCAAGAGTGGTTGGTTTTTTTTCAACCACCAAACCAACCAAACCAAACCAAACCACAAATCGTTTTTTTTTCCGGTTTGATTTGGTTCGTCGGTTCTTTGACTTTACGATTTGACTTGTACACCGCTAATTAAAACCATTACATTGCTAATACCTAAACATTTATGGTATTAGCAATACACACCTTAATACACAATAAGACCATTAAAGTAAGTTGTTTGAGGGTCAATCTAACTTTTTTTGGGCTCGTATTACATTTTTTTTGTTGAAGCCCATATGAGGAATGATTATACATCGTATGCCCAAATATTTAGAGTTAAAGGAGGGTGACTATGTTTTCTTGATAACGTCACCAATAAAGGGAATCATGAGGTTTAGATAGATAAAAAAAATTAAATCCTAGATTTGTTTCCTAAAAACAATTAGCAAGAAATGTAAGGTGTCTAATGAGCTATTTTAGTATGTATAGCTTGGATTTAACATTCGAGGACGATTATCATATAAGGGGAAAATATTGTGAAGCCCATATAGACAAAGAATGATATAGGGAATTAATTAAGTAGTTAACGGGTCAATTTCATATTTACAATTGGGAAAAATCACCCCATATATACATTTAAGAGTCAATGTTACAAGTTTTAAATCTACTTTTAAAAAATTCTTGCTTATAACAGTTTAATTACGGGTTATAACATATCGCTAATTATTTATAAATTAATTAAATTTTACTTTATTAAATAAGTAATTTTTTATAATTTTATATTATTATTAAATTATTTAAATAAAGAATACCCCATAATTATCTCTTACACAATTATAGGGATTTTACATTGATTACACTTCCTTATTTAATGTTATACTCATAACCTCCCATTAGTCAATCCCACCATCCTTCCCCCACACATATCCAACTATACACGCTATCACCCCACTTTCACCTTCTTCTCTCCCATTTTTCTCACCAGCCAACTACATCAACATTCAATCTTTCGTCCAATTTTTTTTCCCAACAAAATTATGTCTAAGAAATCCATTGAAACGCCTCAAAAGAGTCCCAGATTGGGTGAAGGAACATCTAATGATGATGTTCATGTTTCAAATTTTAATATATTAACTCAAACCCCCCTCCCCCCTCCCCCGCCTAAAATTGTTGAAAATCCGGCTAATATTCAAAATTCGGCGACGGATGGTTCATCTAAGTTGAAGGAGCGACAAAGAGAGAAAAAATGAAGAAAAAAAAAGGTCACCCCTGCAAATCAAAAGGGGAAGAAGAGGAAGGGGAAAATTGTTGAAACCCCTTCTGATTCTGATTTTGATTTTGTTACTGAAATCAAAAAGAAAAAAAGAAAAAAAAAACAAATGTAGAAGTTGGAGCATCTTCAAAACCATCAACAAGAAGAACAACAAAAAGTTATTTTT
>JAJOOR010022936.1:0-19244 GCA_036250505.1 Solanum acaule | reverse complement strand
ATGTTGTTCCTATGGAACTAAATGTTCTTGAAGTTTCTCTAAAAAGGCATGATGCATGGTTTCCAACTAAATGTCCTTTTAAAAGCATGTTTTTGCATTGTTATCATACTTAGTGCATTCTTGTACTAACACCATTCTTCTTCATCTTTTTACATCAAGTGTAGGTGGTGGTGGCTAAAGGGCTTTTCTTAGAAGTGATGAGCTTGGCTTACTATTCCCAAGTTCGGGTGTGTCCTTAAAGATTCAAGGACCTTTATGTTAAAGAGTTTCCTTAAGTTTAATGTACTAGATAGTAGTTCTTTTGTATTGTAAGGGTTGTGTCCCTCTTGTGTTGTAGTCGTGTTTTAAGATGGCTACCTTGAGACGTAGTATTCCGATTTTGTATTAAAGGTTTTTAATGAGGTGACTTTTAAGTCTTGTGTTATATTATGAAAGTTTTAAATTTTTTGCTATTTTTCTATGATAAATGCTATGACGAATGCTAAGGGTTCGTATAAGACCTCCGAGAGGTCGAATACGCCGGTAACGACTAGGGGTGCTCTCGAGTCATTACAAGACGCCTCCGCCTTGATCTTGCCCGGAAAGGCATAACACTGAGTCATGTCATCATAACGGGAGACTTCCCTGCCTGGCTGCACTGTACCTCTGCCTGCGTTATCATTACCCCTACCTCCATGGCCTCGTTGATTTCCTCCTCGTGCACCTGTGGACGCCCTCGACCATTATTACCATTATCCACGGGTACCACTGCTTTAGTCTGTTGCTGCGTGGATGGGGACAATCTCTCCTCATATGACCAGGTTCTCCACAATTATAACAAGTGAGATCGAAGGATGGCTTGCTGCCCTTTCGAAGGTGCAGCTCCTTGGCTATCCTGAATCAAATTCTGAGGTGGAGTTCCGAGTAATTACCTGTAGAAGCGAGCATAGCAGACTGAATTGGTCGAGCTGCAAGTGTCGGCCTCCTTGAATCTTTGGAGTAAGAACCCTGAAAGTTACCTTTATTCTTAGCTTTCTTAGCCAATGTCTTAGCCTGACCATCTCGCCTCACCCCCTCCACTTTCTTCACAAAATTTGTTACCTCATTGAAGTTTTTTCCTGTAGAGGTCATATAGACAGAAAATACCTGCAATTCAGAATTTAGTCCCTTAACAAATAGGCGGGTTCTTTCTTCCTCAGTAGTCACCAATTGCGTAGCATATCTAGACAAAGCATGGAACTTAGCCTCATAAGCAACCACAGTCATACCACCTTGCTCCAAAGCCATGAACTCATCCTTTTTACGATCTCTCAAAGTCCGGGGCACATACTTCTCTAAGAACAAAGCATGAAACTGGGTCCAAGTGAGTGGGGGTAAAGCTAAAGATCTGCACTCCACATAAGCTCTCCACCACTGCTTAGCCTCACCTTGAAGTTGAAAGGTCACAAAATCTACTCAATGGACAATTCCCAACTTATGAAGCCTTTCATAAAAATCTAGAGTGAACTCATATGCGTCCTCACTCTCAGAGCCATGGACCACAAGCGGTTTAAACTTAAAGAACTTAGTCAACATCTCGTGTTCATTACTAGTCATAACCGGACCCAACAAAGGACGCAAGAAAGCATCATTACCTACAGTTCCACCCACCTTGGGGACAGTGATAGCAATATGGGGATTGGCAGGAGCTTGAGTCACTGGAAATGAGGGAAGCACTCCAGGACCAACCAATCCTTTCAGTAACGACATAATATGTTGAGCTAACACTGGGTCTAAGGGAGGAATACATGTAGTCTCGGCTTGCACTTCTTCCTTTTGTCAAACATTCTCCTCATTCTCAACCTCAACATTCTCCTCTATCTCTTCATGATGCGCAGAGGGATTCTTATTTCTGGGAGGATTCTCAACTGGAGCTCCATCCCTAGTAGGTGCTACCCTTTCTCGGCCTCTACCCCTACCTCGACCGCGACCTCTTGCTGTGGATTTCTCAGCTGGCGCATTGACGGGAGCTACAGGCCTGACGACGTTGAACCTAGTGTTAACCATCTGCGGAAGAAGAGTGAAGGAGATTAGATACCAATTTGGATCACCAGTTACCAATTGGAATGAAGTTATAGCACCAATGGAGACAAGAGAAAATAGAGAGATTTCCTAAAGTCCTATAGCCTCTCGAAAAAAGTACAGACGTCTCTGTACCATTCTGCAAGACTCTACTAGACTCGTTTTGGTACATCGAGATCAACGAACCTAGGGCTCTGAGACCAATTTTGTCACTACCCAGACCGTCGTGATTGGCACCCACACTAACCCTCCGGTGGGAGAACCATTAATACTAATTAGATAACCTAAGAACTAAAAAACTTAATCAAACACTAAGGCATTCAAAGATACGGAAGCAAGTTTAAATACAAGAGTCAAATAGAATTCCCATAAACTCCAAAAGTCTAACAAACAAATGCGGAAATTATTCCCTAAAACCTAAAAGTCAATGTACCAAAACTCTAACAAGGAACTATAAGTCTAAAGAAAATGGTACAACCCAATTAAACATACGAATATCTAAAGTACTAATCTAAGTCTGAATAAGATGGACTAAGCAAAAGGAGTACTCATGGTAGCCTAGAAGAACTGGCTCACCCTTGAATTCTATCGATCACTGGTCTTCTAAACAAGGTATGTCAGTAGCCGTCTGAAGATGCCCTTTACTCAACATAGAAAGAGCAAGTGCAGTATCAGTACACAACCACAGTGTATTGGTAGGATCACGCGGCTATCCCAATAAGTGAAACATATGCAAATAATCACAACAAAATAAAACAGGCATATACCGAACATATACAATATTAGTCATCATTTCAAATTGTACAATTCCACATTCTCAATAATACACATATACGCCAAGTCAATGGTCCTCTCATGGAACCCATACCCAAACTGTTAGTGTACCGGTACACGGTACCTGATCCAAGTTAGTGTGCCGAACGTGACACTCGATCTCATATATGCATCGGAACGTGGGCACCCGATCCAAGTTAGTGTGTTGGAATGTAACATCCGATCCATTCAACAAGCCATAATCACAAGCACAATGTACATTACCATAATCATACAATCAAGTGTTGATTCATGGCATACAATCGTTCATTCATGCTCATTTATGATTAGTGTGATCAATAGTGTAACATTCGCATGCATACATGCATTATCATGAAGTAATTACTAACATACATCACACCAACATGAAATCACAACCATCACCTACCTCAAACAAAGCTTGAACCCTCCTAATAAGCTTGATTCTTCCCTTTCCAGATTATTTCCGCTTGTTCTTGGTCTACAAACAAACAATATAACGCGAGGATCAATAAATGATGCCTAATTACTCGAATTACAATCAACACTATCAACCCTAGCCCAAACCCATGATCCCAATACCCAAATTAGGGCTTTTTCCATCATTCAAATAGCTCCAAAACCCTCCCCCAATAATAATTACCCATGAATTTACATTCTACATATTGAGAAACAGATTCAGGGAGTGAAAACCTTACATTTAGCCTCAAGAATGGTGAAAAACTGTCAAGAAAACACCCGGGGTCGTCTCCTAGCTCTCAAGAATGAAACTTGCAGAAAATAATGATTTTGGCGTTTATTTTCGACTTAATTCGTGACTGGCCTGCTATGGCGGCCCCACCCTGGCGAGAAAAATCCCATCTTGGCGGCTTGCACGGAAATAGTGAGCTATTTTAAGAGTTCCAAATCCCCATTTCACAGCACACCTTCATCCCATGACACTCAGAACTACCCTCTCACGTTAAGATCAGTTACAAAAGTTCTACTCACCCGAATTCGATTCTGTAAAGTCGTATGGGTTCCTTAACGTCTGAGTTATCCACTCATGAGATCAAATTAATTATTAGATCTCTCATTTGTTACCATATTTTCCTAGACCTCACTGACTTCGATTTCGTCCAAAACTGGACTAGGCTACAAAATTTCAAGTTACTACGAAAAAGTTTTTCGGCCCAAAAAATTTCCCCGATGGCTTTTCTATAACTACGGGAACATGTCGTTACAAAAATGACAGAAGTTTTTCAGTTGGTAATTGGGTATATTTCAAGATCATACCATACAAACAACTTACTATATCAGAGACTCCACATCACAAGCAAGTTGTTAAATATTGTGGTTCATTTCATATTATTTAAAAGGTTGACTAGTAATATATACCTTGCTCTTTTAAGATTTAGTGAAGATTCACCTAACCGTACATGAGCCCCTTTTAAAGAAATGTTATGAAGTTCTTTCTCAGGTGACCTATCAACCCACCAATGATTTGACAAATCCCGCTTGAAGCCATATTGCAGAGAAGGATGGTTAAGAAGGATAGTAAGGCAGTGACACAAGTCTTTGTAAAGCGGAAGGACCGATTAGCTGATGTTGCTACTTGGGAGTATCTAAACATCCTTAAGACCACATTTCCATCTTTTGATCCTTGAGGACAAGAATCTCTTTGAGTGGAGGTACTGTTAGTAGACTTCCAAATTAGATGAGTCAGTAAAATAGTTAACAATTTTAGCGGGAAAGAGACTTAGGAACAGTACATAGTCAGGAATTCAGTTAGCTTAAGGAAATCAGTTAGCAACTGATTTAGCTTAATCTCTTTATTGTATTCAACTATAAATACTTGTACAAGTCATTGTAAATGATATGAATAGATACATGTTGCTTAGTCTACATTCAATCTTCTTTAATCATCTTCTTTCTTCAATAATTCTTAGTTATATTCTGGAATACCGCTCTGTTAGAATCCTAAAATAGCCTCTGAATACTTGTATAGATTTGTCTAAGTTGTATAAAGCTATGCGATGTTTCCATGCTCTTTTTCTTACCAAGTGTAAATGATATTGAATATGTTTCATTTTATGTTATTAGCATGAGTGCTGTGTTGTGCTTGATTAATACAAACATGATAATATTTTGATTCCCTATAGGTATTCAGTATTTTAAATTCTAGGAATATAATAAAAATATGAATATAATTTGTTTTTAAAGATAATAATTATGAAATACAAAGTTTTGCATTTATACCTTTCTCCTTTTCCTTCGTTGAATAGTTTTTATCACTACTGCAGCAGTTCTCCTTCGGGCTATGAACAGTTTTTCGCCTCCCTGACCTCAGTCTTCTGGCTACTTTCCTATTGTTCCTCCTTTAGGCTAAAGATCTGAATCTTTACTTAAAACTATTCTGGAAATTTAGAGAAGAGAAATATACAAACCAAACTATTTATTTCATAATATTATCTTTACTCACAAACCATACATATTTTTACATATACTTAGAACATAAAAGTACTTTTCCCTGACGGGATAAGTTTCTACTCTTGTCTCAAGGTACCTAACATTTTTCTCTGTTGGAGAAAATGTAGTATGCCTTCTAAGAGTGATTTCTCTCTCCTTTTTATAGATGTAAAGAGGGACTAATTATTACATTTTTTGTTTTGCAGGGACTTCCCTCAAAACTTTGATAATTCTTCTGCTCATCCTTCAATCATAGCTGTAAAGATAAGGATGGCCGATTAGATTTGACATCTCTTTTTGACCGAAGAGATAAAGTGTTGAGAGATAAGATTCCCTTTTGTCTCTTTCTTCATGACGTAAGTGCTTACGTCTTTTGTTTTGTCTTTGTCTGACTGTTTACGTTGTTGTTTTTTACAGTTGTTTGTTCCCAGTTGTGACTTTATTCAGACCCATCTTCATGCAATGAGTGCTTGTGATCTAGAAACATGCAGGCAAGCTTCCATGTTTCTTCAGTTGCTTCCAATCTGTGAAGCTCAATATCCAGGATTTTTTCCTTCAATATTTTGGATTTGGACTTTCCTTTAGTCATTAAGACCCAAGTAGAATTATTGTCCAAGACTTCGTAATCTTCATTGTAAAAACGTTTGAGAATAAAATATAGTGCTTTAATTTCCAAAGCTCTTTTAGTTTGTATCCATTTTTTATTTAGGTGTGGGAGCTTTTTATCAACTCCTGTTGCTTTGATATTAAAATCTTTCAATTTTCCACTGTAATATAGTTAATTGTTGGAAAATATAGTTGCATTTTTTTTATTTCCATGGAGATACTAAAGAATCGGGAATAGACTCCTTTGCCTTCTGCATAATTTTTTACGGAGTTTATCAATTGTTCAGGTAGTTTGGATATCTCCTGTAGATTTGGTTTAGCATAAACTCGGTCTGAGTAACCAAATTCAAATAATTGAGCTGTAAAGCTCGGGGATCTGTTCGGAAATATCAAAATTCTTGGAAACAAACTGGTTGTTCCTAAAACTCCGAATGTTTCTCCGCTTTCTTCATGGAGATTGTAAATATATCTTGTAAAAGCAAGATATTCTTCTTCTTTCGGATTTTGTCTTCCAACCTGAAAAGAGGAAAAATCTTTTGTTCCAGATGGAACTTTGTTAGTACTTCCACTTCCTTCTGGTTTTCCAAAGATAATTTTTTCAACTTTCGTTGAAGATGAATTATTTTCTTCTTTCGAAGAATTGGCCTCTTTTCGGCTTGCTTGGCTTTTACCCTTGTCCTTGGACTCAGATTTCGACATGTCCATGCTTACCGATGAGATGTGCTAGTGGGACATCTCCTGCCACTTTGTTGTGATTAATATTCCCTTCAGGATTTGAATTCCTTTTAGGACATATGTCTAGATGTTCACATAACAATAGAAATTTGTTCATCTTTTCAGTTTGATCATCACTGAGTTGATTAATTTCATATTGCATCTTTCTTGCTTGTTCGGACAAGCTGGCTAATTCATCTCTGATGTTGAATAAATTGTGGCTTTTGTCATCAATGGACTTTTCCACAAGTTGCATTTTTTCAAACATCCTGTTAATCAGAATTTGTGTTCGATTGTCCATATTGGACGTTTCTTGAGAGAAAATCTGCAAGAGAGCTATTAATTCCTTTAATATGTTCTATTTTAAAACACTACAAGAAAAATGGTTTTTAACGAGGGGAATTTTGATCGTTAAAAGTTTAAATCCGGTCACTATTAATAAATTACAACCGGAAAAATTATGGTCGTCACCGGTTGCTAAAAGCTCCGTCGTTAAAAGTTTACGACCGTCAATCCGGTCGTTAAATCCTTTAACGACAACAAAATATCCAATCGTTGTACCTCTTTTCGCGACCAAATCATCCCTTCGCTAATGCTCATGTCGGTCATTATATGTGTTTGAAATATACCTTTATCAACTAATATCCCTACGCTAGCATTATATTTTATTAAATATAATTAGATATAAAATTAGTCATATTCATTCAAGTACGTACTAACACATCCAAACATATGAAATAGTCGATACCCATAAATATATTATTTATAACATCATTGTTAGTACAAAGAAATAAAACACCATATTACAAATATACCCATCCAGATAGTGGGACAATATTTTCTTTTCTACACCTAAAAAAAGAGTAAAATTGGTGTTAAAGGACAATATCTTTAAACATAAAACAAAGTAAGTTCCATTTGGACTTTAACTTGTTCTTCAAGATTTTCCACTGCTTCAAACTCTCCCGCACTATCTTCCAGGAAGTACATTTATGATATCAAATGATCTGTTAACAAGTGAAATTCACATTAGTGTAATAAGAAGATAGCTCCTAGTAACACCTTTTGTTAAGAAAATACATCAATATTGAAGATTACTAAATTGCAATTATTACAACAATAGATGAAGTATAGTCTCACTAGTGGAGGTGTTGGGAAGGTTACTCCTAGCTTTAGGGGTAGATAGGGTGTTTTTGAAAGACCCTCAGCTCAAGAAAATCATTTGCAGAATAATTTTGAAAGAAATATTAGAATGATAAAAGAAAAGTATTTTTACTAAAAGTAATAAAATAAAAAAGATAAAAAACAGAACTCTAGTTCCGAATCCACAACTAAAATATATCCTATTCTTCAATGTATAGTGGATGTTGTCATTTTTCTTGGGTAACAGTATCATCCAAATTTCAGTGTATACAGGAAACATTAAAAGAAGTCCTAAGAAAAGGAAATATCTATACTATTTCTATATCTTTTGACCTTTTCAATAATATGTATATACATGAAACATTAAAAGAAAGTCCTAGAAAAAGGAAAAACATATCCTTATCAAAAAAAGGAAAAGGAAAAACATATACGTTAAATGCACTTGCTTGTATAGAGAATCACCAACCTTTAAGCTCCATGAGGTCATTCATAAAGATAGAACATGCTCTATGGAGGAGACCTGCTTTTGAGAAATAATTGAACCAATGCATGAAACATCCAGATACGCCAATTAATGTTATTAAACATAAAGCTTAAGATTCACATATTTTTTTCTAGGTGCATATTCAAAGACTCGTGATTATCAACATTCATCACACAGAGAAACTCTAGTGATTGATATTTTGTCCAAAAGGCAAAAGCAATAGAAAATTCGGATAATTTTAGCATCACAATGTAATGAGATATTCCTACTCAGATGGATGTTCTAGAAAATGAATACAGTTATCCTTCTGATGAGTATAATTAAATTAAGATGCTCAACTCACCTTTGCTTGTGAGGAAATGCGATAAAACAATGGACCATCTTTCAAAATTTAGATTATTCACCAAAAGACAATAGATAGCCTTGTTGCTTGCTGCCAGATGCATGAAAATGCTGTCTTACAGTTTATAAAGCTTCAACTTGCATTTTACAACTCATGGAAACAGAGAATTCAATATAAAATATAAGTAACCACACATATGGAACATAGTAAGAGACAAAAAAGATATCCAAATGGCAAATGAGTGTCCAATTGTGATGGGTGCAAAGTACTCCTAAAGCCATCGTAATCATTGTAGCAAGAGTTTGTTCTCTTACTTTCTATTATAACAAGAAAAATAGATAACAAGTCTAAGTAAATGATTTTTAGTTCTTATACCGCCATAGTATCTATCACAATACTTTGGTGTTATATCTGTTGCATCATATTTAAGGGCAAAGTGTTGTGTCAAAACTACTCCAGTAGATCCACTAGCAACACTAGAAAAATCATAACAAAAACATGAGATTTAGACAGTAATTCCCATCGCTTCAACATATTTGGCCCTGTTAACTAGAAAAGTCATCTTCCAGTAAAAGATGCATAAAGCTTAAAGGCTAGCAGCCAAGGTTAAAAACATGCTTTAGACTTCTTAAAATTGTTGCCAGAAAATTACTAGCATCTAAAATGGGATGAATTTATGAAAACCTACCGATCATAAAGCTACTGGAATTGAAATCTCATATTTCCTCTGCCCCATAGTATATGAGTTAATTTTACTTGGCATGAAGTTTAAGAAAAAAAAATGATTTTTGAAACTTATGGTCTAAAATAAGACATTTTATTAAGGGTAAAATGGATATTTTAAAGTCAAATTATTACTTAATATAGAAAATGTTTCATTATTTTCTCAAACTGACTAAAACGGAAAGTGAATCATATAAACTGGGATAGAGGAAATAATATTTTAGTCAAAAGGGACAAACAACGAAAGAAGTGAAAAAGAAGAAGGTGATATATTATAACTCTAGAGAAAATAAATAACTGTTATGTTACCTAAATCTCAAAAGTATTCAACGGATAAAATAACTAAAATAGGAAAACGTCCAATAAACTCCGGTATGAGGTTGTATGTAATAAAATCATTACTTTTTGCCTGAAAACATGAAATGATATTTTTCGTAAACAACAGCTGACTAGTAAATTCTATAACACAACTCAAAGACTAAGGTATATAAAATAAATAGAAATTAAATTTAGATCAGCATTCTTACCGTTCTAGCAAGGATGATGTTACAATTGCATTTGTTATTCACACAGTTCTCATGTTAGCACGAACTGGAGCTCCAAAATAGATAGAAGAATCCTGTCATCTGGTAATAAGACCCTTTGTAAACCATCATAATTCACAAAAAACATAGTTCCTGATGCACTTAGAAAAAGTAATTTGAAAAATATAAATTACCTCTCAGAAATAGTTCTCAAAATAAATGAATGTGCCACCACAGATGAAAAGAATGTCTTCTTTATCTCTGTTAAAAGAATTGGGATACTTTTTGAAAATTCATAGGCAGAAGAACTAAAAAGAATTGAATAACTGAAGCACAAGACATTAGGTTTTGGTAGTGAAAAGGCCAAAGAATCATTGATGTATATATGGTTCTATTTCAGAGAAAAGAAAGTATCTACATGTAGCACCTTACTTTATTTTGTCTAATCTAATTCACATGCACATTAACATCTAGAAGTGGACTTAAGGATGCTAACCATCGACAAATCCATCAACAAGTCTTGCTACTTTTAAATCCGACCAAGAGATCCAATTTTTAACATCTCTAAATGGAAAATTATCTTTATCTAACTTATCTATTGATTCCTCACCTTATAATCTCCTTTTTATTAAAAAAGTCAAATATTTTTCTTGGTAGATTGCGCCTACTTTAAGTGTGCAATGTTCACCTTGTCTCTTATATTTACTGTGCTCACATTTATATAAATTTGTGCCCAACACTTAACTATTCGTATCCTCAATGCTTCCCAATTTGCCTCCGTCATTGTTTTCTATTTTAACTCAAAAGAACATAATTTTACAAAGGAATATGCATGTTCTGACTCATACACCTCACTTTTTCAAGAAAAGAAGGCCTGTGTTGAATTTCAGTCAAATCAATGCAAGGGGGATAGTGAGAAGTCATCGATGTTTTTAACTGCAATGTTCTTCTCCCCAATAAAAGAACGATAGATCCTACAATTTATTCATCCACAGTTTCAGAGTTTTCAAGAAATGAAAGGTTTTTGAACATCAGCTTGCTGCAAAAAATGAATTGATTGTATATAGTGTTGAGATCGAGAGAAAACATTGAGGCACTATAAGTAGACAAGCATTATCATGTAAAACATTACATTGTATCATAAGCTTGCACAACTCTGAAGGAAAGGAACCTACAAGCTTTTCAAATGGATAGAAAACATGGCTGTATAACTTTGGAGTGGAGGTTGCGTATTGGGGTAGGATGTTAATAGGGGTAGAGTGTTGTCTAATAGTCTTTCCTTTCTTGTAGACGTTACACTACTTTTCATATTTAATGTTATGCTTTCTTCATTGTTTTTTTCCCTTTTTATATAAGTTTGATGTACTTGAGATGAGCGTCTTTTGGAAATAACTTTTCTACCTCTACAAGGTAGTGCTAAGATCCACGTACACCCTACCCTCCCCAGACCCCACTTAGTAGGATTTCACTGGGTATGTTGTTGTTGTTATTGTGTTTGAGGGGCATACTGAAATTTGAGGGAATTAATTAAGTTATATGTTAAATGCATTTTAAATGTTCATTTACAAGGTTCCAAACTACTGTTGGTCTAACACTCTATCAGTTTCATTTGCAAGGTTCCATACTACACCAAAAAAGGAAGTGTAGTTTGTCCTTTTTTACAAACTTAGTCAAAACTTCTCTTATACGATAGTCTAATCCAAAATTTCCTAATTTAATGTTTCCCAAACTCCAATATGGGGAGCTCTCATTGTATTCGCGACCAATTCAAGAGAAGTTCAAGTTTTTTTTTTGAGAATTAAATACAAATACTGGGTAAAGTTCAAGTTCTTCCTTTATGTGGTCTATCTTAAACTAGTGTCTATCAGAAAATCAAATAGTCTTCAATTCAATCCGTGATCATTAAGATTTAACCCTTCTTAAAAATGTGCTAGGTGTACATTTTTTTATTTTTAATTAGATGGTGGTTACAATTCAGAATCTACTTTATTTTACAATTAAAGAAAAAGATCTATATTAGTGAGACCAATTAGCCAGGAATATGCTTCAATTTTAGGTCCAATGCTATCTAGGAGTTTTTAGATCTATTAGAGATGTTTTTGACAATTGAAAATCTAGACAATTTCATGTACATTTCTGAGATGAATTTAAATGGAGAAATGTGGTTAGCGAGGATTCATATTGCCGACCCAAATTTTTTGAGACTGAGGTGTAGTTATTTTTGCTGACAGGATTGCATATCATAGTTAATAGCTTTCTAAAAAAATTGCAGTAGAATTTATCTCGGGTTTCCCCTAATATACAAGAACTGAAATCTTATAGCCTTTGGACTTGTTAGCCAGAACATAGTTAAATAATCTGGAAGCTAAACATAGCCTCTAAGAGCCAACAAATACCTTCTTTGGTTATTATTAAATAAGAAACTTACTATATGGTCCAAGACCAAGAGCACTCACAGTTCCTTCTAGCATTTTCAGTAGTGCCTGCCTGAACTCCTTCCCCAGAAACATCCCTGCTAATGTTTAAACTCCAGAACTGCATATGAATAATATCCTTCAAATGTTAGATAAAAAGAATTACATGGTGATCAATGGAGATCACCGCTTGTTGTGTTGCTTGCACATTAAATTGTGCAACCTGCATATCAAATATAAAGCTAATAGTTCTTTCAGAATTTCATAACTTGGTTCAGAACAATAAATAAAAGTGTCTTAAAGAAACAAAATTATTTAGCATACATCCCCAATCTAGAACAAGTTTATACTGAGATTCAAAGAAGTGAGAAAAAAAGGCATGTTTACACATCGAACTATATCTCGTAGCAAATATATCCCCAATGAATAGAAAAGTTCGTATTGAAACCTAAGCATATTATTAATTTGTGATATTTGTAGATCAATGTTCTAAAGGAAACCATCATTCAATTTGTACACAAGAGGATTCAGTAAGACCGTATATTGGTATCAATACAAAAGTAAATATGAAATCCAACCAACTCTTCCAATTCCTCATCTTTTTCACTTTTTCTTGTACGGTGGAGAGAGAGAAAGATAGAGTTTAATCAAATTAGAACCAAATTTTTACCAAAGACCTCTGAAATGTACAAGGGCTGCTAATTAATTCTATATCAAACATTTATAACTCACCGAAGCTTTTTGTCGCCATAATCAGTTTGTCACACGCCAATATTTAGAGTTGAATTGTAACTTTATTTGTCTCGTTGATATGAATTTCACAAGAAATTGCATAAGCTCTCGTCGTCTCCTTGCACGTAATTGATGTTAGAGTTTTCTTTGGTTCTTTTTTGGGGGTTGGCAGAAGAAGGGTAAGGGTAAGTGGTAATAGTTGTAGAGTCATGGAACAACTAGGAGGAAAAAGTTGTGGCTTTACTTTTTTTTTCAATTTATTTTGTACTTAACGAAATAAAATTATATGTTTTAACCACGGGATATTTTTCTCTCGTTATTTGTGAGCTACAAGTTGACTTTAACGACTGGAAAAAAATGTTGTCGCTACAAATATACTAATAACGACTGGATTTATGACCCTTCGCTATATAATGGTCGTTAAAAGTCTAATCTCTTGTAGTGAAAGTATAGAATGATATATAATAAAACCTGCCACCTATGCAATCTTCTGTATTGCGGTTCTGATGGAAGTTTGTTTGAGATTAACCATGATACTTGTGTGTTCTCAGTTCTAATAACAAATTGTTTTGGTAATAGGAAAGCCAAAAATTTCCTAATTCCTCTAACAATAGCTAATAATTCTTTTTCATTAGTGGAATATCTTGTTTCTGCTTCATTAAACGTACCACTTGTGTACCTGCAGATTTCATTTAAATTAGTTTGTAATAATGCTCCCCAATGATAATCATAAGCATCTGTTTGTAATACCAAATTATCATTTTCCTTCGGCAATCTAAGTTTTGGTAACTTAGAGCATTCTTCTTTAATTTTTTAATGCACTGAGTGTGTTCTTCAGTCCATCCAAGACTGTTGGATTTTCTTATTAATTTTTGCAGGATATTTCTTTTTTTTTTGCTAGATCTGGAATAAATTCTCCTGCATAATTGAGACATCCTAAAAATCGCTGTATTTCCTATTTGGTTGTCAATTTATCAGAAAATTCTACAATCTTTTTTGAAATGTGAGCTTGTAATTCGATTCCATTTTTTGAAATAATCATTCCTAAGAATTCTATTTCATTTTTGTTTATTTCTGCTTTTTTCTAGCTTAGAATAATTCCATTTTTCAAACATACTTTTGAAAATTCTTTAGATGTGTTAAATGTTCTTGATATGTGTTAGAACATATTAATATATCATCTATATAGACGATTAAAAATTCCTTTTCAGAAAATATTTTGTCCATCTTTCTTTGAAAGATTTGAGGGGCATTTTTTAATCCAAAAGGCATTACCATCCATTCGTAGTGTCCATTAGGCGTACTAAATGTTGTTAATGGGATAGATTCTTCTATTAATTTTATTTGCCAAAATCCACTTTTACAGTCAAATTTTGAAAAACAAGTTTTTCCTTTGGCAAGGTTTATAAGATTGTTTTTATTTGGGATAAAATATCCGTTAAATATGCAATTTTTATTTAGCTCTTTATAGTTTATTACCATACGAGCCTTTTCTCTTTTTATTTCAGCATGGTTTCTTACCATAAACGTTGGACTACTATGAGGGCTTTTACTCATCCTAATAAGTTTTAGGTTGATTAATTCTTTGATTTGAGTTCTGAACTCAATTTTATCATCTTCGTTATAGAGAATAGGTTTTACTCTAATGATGTTATTGGGATCTTTGAGTATTAAAGTTGCTTTTTCTTGAATTTTTTTCCCATTTTTCTAAGTGACTTTCTCCATAAGATTTTTGTAGATATTCCGTTATATGTTCTAGATTAAGACATTTACAAGAGATTTTCTTTAGATTTTCTAAATATCTTCTCTTATAATTTCCATTTTATTTTTCAAGAATATATGAATTTTGTTTTCTTTGGACTTTGATAAAATGTCCACAGGGGGTTTTGAGACTTATCATATATAATGTCTGATGATAATCTTGAAATTGTTGGAGAAAGTCATTCCCCAACAACAAATCAGTCTCCAATTTATCATAGGCAAATATTTTTATTTATAGGAACAATTTTTTATCCTAAAATTATTTCTTCCTTTTCTTTTGACTGTGATAGTCATTCTTTGACCCCTATAATACCAATCATTGATATGTTAGATTTATTGATATCCCAATTTTTTAGTAAAAATGATTTTGCTAAACTAGCTTCTGATCCATTGTCAATTTGACAACAGGTTGTTAATTTAGTATCATAGAAAGTTATTTCTATGAAGACTGATACCCAAAAAGATGTTTCTTTGGGCATTTTTAGATTTTTGGTAAGAAACAAGTTTCATTTCTGTAACTTATTTCTATTCCATTTTTTCCTATGTTGTAGTCATTTAGACTATTAAGGAACAGATTTCCCAAGATTAGGTTGTGATTACTTTCGTGGTTTGTAATATAACAAGGGACTGTTATTCTTATTGTATCTAACTGTATTGGTAAATCCACCATATTTATATAGCTAAAGTTATTTCCTTCAAAGGTCTTATAAGTATAAGGGGTACCTTCGTATATTGGTAATTCATCCAATGTAATACCTTTGACATGGTTTGCTGTGGCACCTGTTTGTAACAAGATTTCTTGTTTTTTTCATTCAGTTCCGTTAAAGACTCTTCCTACAATTCTAGTAATGTTAGTGATTTCAAGAATCTTTTTAGAATATCTATGGGATATACTTTTCTTTATTGAATTTCTTTCATATTCTAATAAAAGTCTCGGATTGTTACTGGGACTTCCTATTTCTTGTGTTTTTCCAAAATGAATTTCATATTCTTCTGAAATTTGTGCTTGTTGAATTTCTGCTTCAACAATTCTTGCTATTCCTATGCATTCCTGATCTATTTTGATCATTTCTTTATTTTTGTATACACTATCATAATTGGAGTTTGTAACAGTAAATAGAGCTTGATAATAGATGCTCATGATGTGATTGCCTGGTTTAAATAGGTTGTTTCTTTTGACCTAAAAATGTAAGATTAAAACATCATTAAAGTCAGCATCCTTAAGTGAAATGTAGTACTTGGGATAATATGTAAACAAAAGTTTGGTATAAGCTAAGTTGCCTGCTACTATACCAAGATTTCCTTCTCTGGCGTTAATGAATCTTTCATCTGAAAGGTTGATGACAATAGGGCAATTGATCCCTTCTTTAAAAGTTGATGTAACTAAAATTTGGATTCCTCCTAAATGAACATAATTCATTTTTTTCCTTTTCCTTTCAGGAATTTTTCTGAGGATCTGTTCGATCATTGGTTTAGTTAAAAGATTTAACTTATGCCTTCCCGTAGTTTGGGTAATCTCTATTACCTTTTCTATCTCTTGATATTCATGATAGGAAATTTTATTCCTTACAAACATTCTTTGCATTCTGCTGAATATATTATCTTCAGTTTTGAGATTAAGTTATAATCCTTGGATTTTCTTTAATAATTCTCTATCGAATGTTGTTTTAAGGGAATATCCCCTTTGATCTTCTTCAATTTATATAATTTGTACCGAATTGTCCGTTTCCTTTTGTATTTCTTGATTCATTTAATCAGATTCTTCTGAGCTGGTTGAATATTTTTCATATAATTCTTCATAGAAGTCATCACTTTTTATTGATGTTACAGATTCCAGATCTGAATCAATTTCTAGTCTATCAATTATTGATATTTTTACTCTTTTTTTGTTACATTCGTAATTTTTGTGTCCTTTTTCACCACAATTGAGGCATTTACATTTATCTGTAGTTCTTTTAAAATTATTTTTCTTTTTATAATACCATTTTTTAGGCACATAGGTTTTTCTTGAAATATTTTTTTTCTTTTGATTAAGTTTTTCTTATGCTTCCTCCTCTTATAGGACCTATCATTGCATCCCATTGGGTTGCTGCGTTTGTATCTAGGCAATAAATTTGGGTATTGATTCTTTTGGCCTTTCATTGTTTGTTATGAGTCATACATAGTTGTACAAGTCTATTGTTTAGGAAAAATATTCTTTGTCCAAGAGTATCTCCTTCTATATTTTCTTTTTCATAATCTTCTCTAAAGTATTTAGCCCAAAAGCCTAGTAATTTTTGAAAATATTTTTCAAGGTATGGTAGCATTTCCTTACTGCTATCAAATATTTTGTAGTAATATTCTTCGAATTCACAAGTGTATTCTTGAATATAACTCATTTTGCAGATTTGTAATTTTTCTAATTGTTCTTTTGCTATTATTCTCAATTTTTCTCTGTTTTGAGATGCGCTTCCTTCGCCACCTAAAAATTCATTTCCTATGTATTGTACAAGGTTTTCTATTCCTTCTTGAAGGGATTTTTTAAATCCTTCTATGGTATGATTTTTGATGATTCTTTTTGCATCATCTGATAATCCCGTATGCCAGTTGCTAACTTTACCGGTGAAAGTATTTATCGCAATGATATATTTTTCTTCGTCTGTGTAATTTACTCCTTTTCCTAATAGGAAGAAAAGAAATATATTTTGTGCCCATATATCTAGATCTAACTCTGGTTCTCTTTTACAATTTAGATCTAAAAATTGGGTTCTTCCTACATCTCATTTTGGGAGTCTGTTTGGCATATATTTAGATTTATTGTTATTATGATATTGACTCATACAATCTTTATTTCTTTTTACTGTAGGTGCAAAGTTTCTTTCTATATTTTATGGTTGTAGACTTTATTCTTTTAAGGTAGAAGATCCTTTCCCTACCTTGAATTTTCCTTGGGGTCCTCCTGTATCTCCTTTGTTTGTAAGAATTTTTAATTTGTTATCTGAAAGATCAAGGTCTTCTAAAACATAAACTAGTTCATCTAGTTCATTCATCTTTTTGTTCAAGGTTTTCACTTGTTCTGATTTGTTCTATATTGTTTTCTTCTAGAGTCTCTTTATTAGACTGTTTTAGTTTTTGACTTTTTTGTTTTTTCAAAAACTCCTGAATGAGTTTTTCATCAAGGCTACCTTTTTTATATAAACTTTTGCTAGCGAATTTTTCTGCTAAGAGTTCATTTATGTATTTTTGACTTACTCTTTTGTCAAATCTTTCTGTTTTTTCTATTAAATTAGTATTTTTTTCAGGAATATTTTCTTTAATAGATTTTATTTCTATTTCTATTTCTATTAATTTTAGTCTTAAGGTTATTTGCTTATGACTTTCTATTAGGTCGTTAAGTATATCTATAACCTCTTTTAAGCTCATTCTTTTTTCCTTTTTTTTTTTATTCTGATAGGTAGTAATCAGACGTGTTCATGTTCTCCATTACTATTTCTGAATAGCCATATATTATAAATTCCATTGGAAATTCCTCTTCGAAGTTTTCTTGAATAATAAGTTGTATAATTTTTTCTTGTAAATTTCTATTTAAGTCGATTACCTTTAGTATAGTTACAAAGTTTTTTCTTCTAAATACCATAAAGGTCTTATCATCTAGTAGGCTCTGATACCAATAGAGGGGCTGTGATGTATTTTAATACAATGTGATGTATCTTAATACATGGTGTGCGGAATTTATATGCATTGAGCATTTTTTATGTTTTATGTTGTATAAAGGAATATTTCTATAATTTATGTGATGTGAGGAATTCACATATATCAAAGCACGAATTTAATATTATTAGTGAAGCACAAGTAAATATGCTACATTTTATTTACTTATAGATAAAAAAAAAAAGATATTTTCAAAAATATCACTCTGTAAAGTATATTCAGTAACATCAATTAATATTATTATGTAAAGTAAATATTATTATTTGCTATTTTTAAATACAATTTTGTTTTTAAATATAATTTTGGTTTTTATGTGTTAGTGTGTCATATTAGTTGATCATTTTCCTTTTATACGTATATTAAGAAATCATAAATAAGAAGATAATTTTACTAATAAACTCCTTAAAAACTTTTTAGAAATTTTACAAATAAATGTGAACACTTTCAAATTAAAAAAAATTAATTGCAAAAGTAATATAAAAAAAATAATTAATGTTTTCCCGATAATTAATGTTTTCTTGATTTTTTTGGAGTTAATATCTGTAATGGTCAATCAACTAAAGAATTTTAACACAAAAAGTCACTCAGTTTTGATTTTTTACTTCAAAAGTCACTCAACTTAGTTGGGGGTAGGGACAGGTGGGGGTGGGGGGTAGGGGTTGCCAAATTTTTTTTGGTCAAAAAAAAGTCTTTTTAATTTTTTTTGGGGGTGGGGGAGGTGGTGGTGGGGGTGGGGGGGGGGTACATGGGTGTGTTGGTAGGGGTTGAGGTATTAAGAACTTAGCTTTGATTTAATATTTTTTGGTTTTAAGAGATTAAAGTGGGTTACA
>JAJOOR010022935.1:0-17511 GCA_036250505.1 Solanum acaule | reverse complement strand
AGTCTCAACATGTTATAAATTTGGTCATTGTATCAGTTAGCTCAGTATTCAGTATTTTCAGTATCTATATCATGTCCAGATTATTTCATTGCTTTATTACTTTGTTCAGTTATATGTTATTTCAGCTTTACTCTATCTTGCATGCTCAGTACCTTCAAGTACTGACGCATACGTGCGCTACATCTTCTCGTGATGTAGGTTCAGGTTCCCAGCATCCAGATCACGCTTAGATCGGTTCCCGATCTCCAGTTCAGCAGCATCAGTGGTGAGTCCTCATTCTTCGAGGACTAGTGACATGTTTATCGTTATCGCTTTTAGTCTTTTAGTTTCAATTTTGCTAGATCTAGTTGGGGCATGTCCTAACATTTCTAGTCAGTTTAGAGGCTTATTTCAGACATAGTTAGATTAATCTTGGTATTTTGAGTTTGATATTTCTTTTGTATTAAACTCTCAGATTTGATATATTCAGTTATAGTCTATGGGTATTCCCCATCTTTTTAGATTTATTTATGATTTAGCTTCCGCATCAGTTTATTATCTTTAGTATGCTCATGATTATGCCAGCAGGGTTAGCTTGGGATCATTTGTGGTCCTAGGTCCCGTGTCCGCGTCTCGGGGGTAGCTCGGGGCGTGACAATCCGTGGTATAATTTCCAGTAGGATAGCATTGAAGACCCAAACTTGGGAAGTTCCAAGTGAAGATCACGGACATAGTGACGGACGATGATCTCTTCAATGGTCCGTGGTATTGTCCGTGATGTAAATTCCGGTGGGCAAGCTTTGAGAAGTAAACTTGTGGCAATGTTAAGTGAGGACCACGGGAGACCTGACGGACCGTAACACCTATGATAGTCCGTGGTGTTGTCCGTAGTACCCTTTCCAGTGTGATGGCATTGAAGACCCAAACTTAGGAAATTCTAAGTGAAAACCACAGATACCTAGACGGTCCGTGGTCTCTTTAACGATCTGTCATGTTGTCCGTGATGCATGTTCCAGTGTTCAAGCATTGAAGACTAAATTTTGGGGAGTGCCAAGGGAAGACCACAGAGGGCTTCACGGACCGTGAAGCCCTTGACGGGTCGTAGAAGTGGGCGTGAAGGGCCCGACAGTCTAGTCCTACTTTGAGTAGGACTCTTTTTTAAAACACTTATTTGAATTAATTAGGTCATTTTTGTGATGTTTTTATCTTATCTAACCTTGAACGACAAACAAGTCTCCATTACTCTCAGTTTTTTATTTTCGATTTCAACATTGAATTAAATTTGAAGTTTGAATTTCTGGTTCTTGAATTATCAAAATGGTTGTTGATTTGCTTATTCTCGTAAGTACTTTCTACCATGTTTTCATTATATATTTCTGAACATTTATGTGAAATTATGAGTGGTTAAACACCACAATTGGGGTTGTGGGATCCATGACGTAATTTTAATTGTGATTTCGTAAAACGAGTGAAAGGCAATTTGTGGTTACAAACTGTAGTTTAGCTTTCGTTATTCATGTGTTCTGATGAGTGCACACATTAGAGTGAGCCTGTATCTGTCATTTGTTCGAGAGAAAAATGATAGTTAGGAAAAAGCTAAACTAACTTAACTAAATGGAATCAAAGTTCGAGTTCGAGAGAAAAGAACTTTAAGACCAGTGTAAGCGAGGGTAAATCTAGTAACACTCTAGGACAGAGAGGACTTGAGTGAAAATTATCTGAATAGACTGAGAAGTGTCAAATATGTTTAACTCGCATGTATTTTATAGAGATGAATTGCATGAAACTTAATTACGGAAGAACATTAGATGTAGCATCATGGGAAACACAATCCTAGTTTCATTTAATCATTGAATCAAGTTTATAAATTAAGACTGTTAGTTGTAAATTTGGATTTCTATTCCCAATTTTAGTTACTATACTATTTAAAACTAAACCCATTGTACTTTTCTTATCTGCTTATCAAGGAAATAATAACGACATTTGAGTAAACGCGACAGTGAAATCATTTTTGTAAAAAAATTCTCTGTGGGATTGACCTCAACTCATGTTGAGTTTTGTAAATTGACTTCGACCTTTTATATCTCTTAATTGAGGTGTAAGTTTGGACGTATCAGACGAATATCTTGAATTGTGATGCCATGATTAAGAGGGAGAAAATAGCTTTCGAAATTCAAAATCAATGTGTATGAGTGATTTTAAGAGAGATTTAGAGAATGGAGAGAGGAGAGATAAAATTAGATTTGTATAAATGAGTACTCAAATAACTGAAGGACTCTTTTTCTTTCATTATATAATCCGTTCGTGGGTCCTCTTGACACCCAATTTTGACCCTCCACGATTTGATTAATTTTTAAGCTTCTTAAATTTTAAACAATTGGAAATAATTGTTTTTTTGAAAAATCTATAAAATGTTTTCAGGCTTAGTTTTGTTTTGTTTTTAGAAGCAATTATATATTTCTATATTTATATACATATAGGTTTTGTGTATGGCTTTGAGGTTTTTTAAATATTTTAAAAATTCGTCTCAAAATATTATGTTTAACTTATACTTATCGTATTTTTCCTTAAACTAATCAAAATTTTAACTAGTGTTGCAATTAGTCTTATTTTTGATAATTAGTTAATTATTTCACATTGTAAAATCAAGAAGCTTATTAATCGATTAGATACATAATTTATTTCATTTTAAATATTATCATCTTATTATTTTCAAGACTCTGGGACTGATTTCCGTTGAATTTGAATTGGACCCTTAACATTTCAATCCAAATAAAAGAGAAGACCCGATTTTTCTCTAGCCCGAAATCACCTGACCCGGCCCGATATCCAAATAGTACAGCAACATACGTGACTACACATTCACCCGTTCTTTTTCTTCCTCACAGTCCAAACACCTGAGCCATCAAATTAGAAAAATAAACCTAGCTTCAGCGATCCAGCAGCCTAGCGACCCGACCAGTCGCGCGTCCTCTCCCATCTCCTTTATCTCTCCTACCAGACCGTTTTGAAAATCGACCAGGTGTCGAAATCTCACACCTCACTCGTCTTTCTCTTGGAATCAAACGATCCTCCATTCAATTTCGTTTGAATTGGTACGATTCCAGCTCACCCCAAGGATTTTCAAATTACTCACAGTCCCACATCGATTCTAGGCTGTATTTTTTCAGATTTCTCAACCCTTATAAATAACCTCCTTCTTACTGTTCAAAGGAGGCATTTTTGAGACCTGAGAGTACCCCTTAAAAGATTTGGGAATTCTCGACTAAATAGTTTAAAAGTTTTTGGTTGTTCAAGTTGAATAAGTGGAATCGCCTCCGTTGTGCTCGTTTTACGATTCACTGCCCAGAACTAGGTAACCTTCTTTCTCTTTTTGTCGTTTCCCCTTTTAGTTTGTTTATGCACTTTAGAAATCTATTTTGGTATTAGTTGTAGTCTAGGAATTATGTTCTTGGTCTTAGTATAATCTTCATGATATGCGTTCCTAGTAGCCAATTTTAGCTTTATTTGTTTTGATTTAGCTCAACCTCCATGTAAAGTTGTTTTAAGACATTTCAATTTAGCTGCTACTTGTTTCTACTTGATTTTGAAATGTCAGATATATTGATTATCGAATGTGGCGTTTAGTTTCTAGTCTTATGATTGAAAATAGGCATTGAGTTCATATATTGAGAATGTGAATATTCTATAGTTGTCTTATCTAGTTGAGCTCATATGAAATATGTGTTTCTAGTTACTTTAATATATCATTAAGTAATTTCGCAATCCATGTGTATGGTTGTTGATTTCTTTCTGATCTCCATCTTTATTAGATGTGTATAACTTGAAATGCAATTCATGTATCCTTATATATCAAGAACGTGATTTGAAAATATCTTATTTAGTTACATCAATTTTGGAGTTTCTATTGTCGGTATTGTGAAAGTCCGTATGTGTTGTTGAAATGTCATCTCTGCCTGCCTATTTTGTAAAACCTATTAGTGTAGTTTTGCTTGCTTAGATTCCGCATTATGTAGTGTTTTTGTTTGCCTTTGTTTAGATTTTGGATTATATAATTATTTAGAGTTTAGTCTTGTTCGAGTATGTTTTGGCAGATTGTAGTCCTACGGTAGTGTACAACTTGATTTGCTAGTTTGATTCCTCTAAATTAGAGTTTGGATTTGAAAGCTGGATTCTTTTTGGACTTAAAAAGTCCAGTTAGATCGGCAGTAACAAAGAGAATTTAGGCCAAGGGCCTAGATTCTTGTTATTTGTTATCTTGATTTATGTTCTTAATTTGTTTTAGAAATACTAACACTTTCTGCTTATATTTAATTTAGATGAATCATTTGGGGAGTTCTCTATTTTGTTACTTATTTTGCTTCAAGTATTCAAATTTTCAAATATTTGTAATATATGCAATCTAAGCTTCAAGACTAACTTGAGAATTACCTATATCCTTTCATAGTTAGTATTTAGCTTTCAAATCCATGTCTAAGTGATTGGGTTGATTATTCGACTCAAAAACTTGACTCGGATAAAATGTTGAGTAAAAATTATTATTTTGGCACTTTATCATTTGACTTATCTCATTACTTGGAATAAGATGAGTGTATAAGTATCAAAAAAACTTTTGTTATTTTAAACAAGATTTTTCACAAGTAATCTTAAGTTTCCTTTTAAAATTAGCCAACTTTTAAATCCGTCGATCAATCACGTGTTAGTGGATTCTCTAAGATGTCTAAACCCTTCCGTAGAGAATTAATTGAACCCTTACCTGACTCTGGTTTTATTTAAAATGTTTTCTTTCAAAAACCCTTTTTAAATGCTTTTCGTAATTTTTTCTAAAAAATTAAGTGGCGACTTCTAATAAATTGTAATTTTTTTCCAAAATCAACAAATTTCCAAAGTTGCGATTTGGTTTTGAAAAATTAGTTTTTGAAATCGGGTCGTAAAAGAATGACGAATTCGCTGGGGATTCATCTAGGTTCTAACCAAAAGGATTTATTGTTTGGCTAACTATTATTTGTATTAATTGATGTTTTATGCAATTATGTGTTTAAATTTCGAATATTACTGTCATTGCATGCATTACATTTATTCTGTCAATTGACATTTTTTTTTATTTGAAATCGAAAGGATGATTGTGCGGGTCACAGTCGTTCGTTATTCAAACTGTTTATTGGGGTACCTTGGCGAATATAGTTGACCACTGGATGGTCAACGGTTGCTAATTGCTCCATCCCAAGCTGTCCACTTGGGTCACCGGTCTACATCAAAATAAAGTCCACTCTAGTCTACCTAGGTTAGAGCTAAACCAAAACCCTATTTTAAGTGCATTAACCTAAGATGACTCAATACTCAAAGTGTATTGAGTCCATTAGAAGACCACCTTATGTTTAATTGACCCTCAGTCAATATAAGATGATTATTCAACTATTTGTTAAATTTGAAGGATATGTATGTCGATTTGTGCGTATCATTGTCCTTGGGGTAGGGTTTTTATTTTATAGGTAGTTTCTCTGTTGAATTCAAAGGAAGATCCTTCTTATTCGGAAGAAATTCAAAAGCATCAAGAAGTTCGGGATTGAAGATTTTATATGGAAGCTTAGTTTAGTTTACTATTGTACCCCTGCGTGGGACTGATATTTATTTCCCTCTCCTCTATTTTGTATCCCCATTTGTTTTATTCATAATGTTTGTATAAATATTTTGGGGCAATGGAACGTTTTACAAACGATATGCACATCCTTCAAACGTTAGGCCTACCTTTGGCTCAAAAGGTCACGTATATGTTAGGAGGTGTTATATTTTGTTTGTATGTTAAATGTTACAAATTTTATTTCGTTTGTGCTTGTTTGACCAATGTGTTTACATACATATGTTTTGCTTTAAACATGATTGGTCCATTATTCTATTACAAAGTCCCAAAACCTTATTTGGCATATGAGCTCAATTTTTTACCCCTCCTGAAATACTCTTTGACCCCATTATCAAAATACGTTCAAAATCACTCAAGTTCTAGGTTCAATAAAGCTTTAAATAATTATTAGGTCATCATTCAAATTTATGTTGACCTCGTCGCTCTTGAAAATTATTTTTCACACCTACCTAGCCGGCATTGCTAAATATTCCGTCAATTTCATGTCAATTTTGAGACGTCTTTATTCTCAAAAGAGCTTTTCAATTAAACCTTCCAAAAGGTACATTTCAATCTTTACCCAAATCATATAGTTTGCTTTGGTCGAACTCCTTTCTTTCGTTAAAATTTTAGTTCACAAAATCATCAAAGTTTTCCCATTTTCTCACCCTTTTAGAGTCTTTTGTTCTTCGAATTTTTGACTAATTTGTTTAGAGCAAAACACATGTTATTTGTTTTATATGTTACTTTGGTTGATTATTATGATTAACGGACTAACTCTCTTATTTTTTGAGTTGTTTTTAGAAGGAGAGATTGATTTGTGTTGGTAATCAAACTTGCTCACTTCACCAAAGTACCCGCTAGCAGAACATCAATATTTTACACGGTCTAAGGTCAAGGAAATTTCTATAGACTCTTCATTTCTTACTTGGACTACTAAGAGGACTCGGTCAAAAATGGATTCCACTATCAACACAGTTGCTTTGTCCGAAATGATCCCCACTCCATCTGTCGCGGCCAATCCTAGTGCCTCGGTAGCAACAAAATCTCCCATGGAAGTCATCGCTCATCTAGAGCAACGAATTGGTGAACTGAACCTCTTGGTAACACAATATCAAGCTGCTTCTCAGAACTTACCACCTGATGCCCGCTAAAAAGGGCCCATGCCACTTTCGTTTCAAACTTCAAGTGAGCTCAATCAAGGAGATCATTTTACCGCCTTTCAACAAACTCAAAGTGCCTCACTCACTCATTCAACTTAGGATACTCCTCTTGTTTACACATTTGCTCCTCCAAAATATCCAACGGTAACACATCATGCTCCATCAGTGTACACTTACATCACTGCTCCACCTGTTACCAAAGCTCAGGAGTATCACCGCCAAGATGTTAATCACTATGTTGAAGTTGAAAATGATACAAAATCAATTGATGCTAAAATGATGAGTAGGAAGATGAAAAGCTTAGAAGATGCTATGAGAGGTCTTCGTGGGTTTGACAGTAGCCAGAGTGTGAGATATGAAAAGTTGTGCATATTTCCCGAGGTTAAGCTTCCACCCGATTACAAGATAAGGGATAAGAATCAAGCTATTCAATCAAAGTCTGACTGGAAAAGCCTTGGAGTGGTACTCAAAGCAAGATGTGACTAAATGGCGTACTTGGGATGATCTAGCCAATGCTTTTGTGGATCACTACAAGTTTCATGTTTAAATCGCTCCTGATAGGATCTTTATTACCAAGCTAAAACCAAATTCGACTGAATGCTTTTGAGAATATGTCATTCGTTAGAGAGAAGAAGTTGCTAGGGTGCAACCACATATGGAGGAATCAGAAATGATCACATACTTCATTTAAGCTCAAGACTCAGAATACTATGAGCGTATGGTGACCATGGGTGGAAAGACATTCGCCGAAGTTATCAAGGCTGGAGAAATGATTGAAGACGGTCTCAAAACTGGCCGAATAGTGAGTTACACCTCATCCTAGTTTGCTAACAGGGCCTATCAAACTGGTTCCTTTGGAAAGAAAAAGGAGAAAAAAGTTATGATGTTAAGGACTCGAGGAGCTACCTCATATAACCGTCAACCACCTCCAGGCTATCCTGGTTCACAATACTATGTTTGCAACAATCAAGCAACATTTCGTCATCCACGACAAATGCAAAGTCATCGAAACCATGCACCTCATCCCAATTTTGAGAAAAATTCTCCCCGAGTCTTCACTCCATTGTGTTAGACACAGACTCAACTTTTTGAGAGATTGAAAGAGGCATGGATATTACATCCAATGGAAATAAAGACTGTGAATACTTCAGCCGAGTGGTATGACCCAAATAAGCGTTGTGCTTATCATTCAGGAGTCATTGGACATGATACCGAGAAGTGTATCACTCTCAAACACAAAATTCAAGATCTAATTGACAACGAGGTGGTAAAACTTGCTCAAGTTCCACCGAATGTGAACACCAATCCGCTACCCAAGCAAAATGAGTAGTTGTGGGCATAACCAGTTGCAAAGAAGAAGCAAGTTTCCTATAAGTCGTGCTTTTGGCATCTTTTAGTCTTGCATTTGGAGTTTGTTGTTTCATTTCCCAGTAATCATTCTTTTATCGCTTTGTTTCCTTTGTAATCATTTGTTTGGATTTGATTTTCTTTGAAAGCGTATTTCGTCTGTAATGAACTACGTTTGACCTGAATTCTCAAGAGTGAGATACGTAGGCGGCCTATGTCGGCTTCGGTCACCCATTTATCCCATTTTAATAGTTCCTTGTACTTGAACTACGTTCGACCAGAATTCTCAAGAATGAGATAAGTAGGCGGCCTTTACTGGCTTCAGTCACGTTATCAAAGATATTTCAATTTCTCTTTATGTTGGAACTACGTTAGACCTGATTCCTGCTCAACGGGATATGTAGGCGCCACACCGACTCGGTCATATTCCTCGTAAGATTTCCATTTTTCTTTATAATTACAACTGGGGCAGAATTTTGAGAGGATCTCAACATTTGTTAGAAGCAAACTTTTTCCAACACGCTAGAATCAAGGACCACTTTAGAGTTACAACTGGGGCAGAATTTTTTAGATTCACTCAAAAATTCAACTAAAAGCTACAGAAAGTTCAAAAGTTATATTATGTTTTAAATCGGGGCAGAATTTTTGAGAAGGTCCTCAAAAATTCCATCGGGCGACATTTCAAGACTAGACAAGCTTGTAATCTAGAAGGCAAATGAGCATCAGGATAGCAAGACAAAGCCAACATGAACCAGTCACTCAAAACTAAGAATTTTTCTTTGGATGCAGGAACTACAAAGTTACAAGACATCATTAGACCCACAGTGGCTTCATGAAATGGCTTGGCACAATGGTGATTACCATAATACGTTATCCAGACCAATATAAGCTGGAAAACTTCATCCTTAACTTATCCTTTGTTATATCATTTACTTTGATAATATTATTTTGTTACTAACTCTCGACTAAGTTTTGCAGGTATCATTACCAGAATTGAAGGCAAAATTTCAAAAGATTCTTCTAAAGTTTTGAAGGATCAAGCGAGACGTCTACAGAAAAAGGACACGGGCCAATCTTTTTCAAATATGCTATTATCAAGGATTCCCGACACCGAGGATCCAGTCTAGCAAGCTGAATCTTATCCTCTATTCAGCGTTGACGAAATTTGTCTTTCGTTATTTCAATTTTTTTCCCCTTTTAAGGCAAATTTCATTTTTTTTCTCTCCAAGATTTCTTTTAAGTTTCAGGTTCGAACTACACCAGACCCGATTTCTTGTTCCAGCAAGATACGTAGGCAATCCTATATAAGGATTCGATCTTCCTACGATTTCAGACTACAGACCTCAGAGGAAACTGGGGCATGTTTTGAATCAGTCATTTTTGTTTCTTGCAAAATTTTAGTTAAGTACCCTTGGCCTAGAAACATGGGCAACTTTTTGAAATAGTTCAAAGTTCTTAAAATCTTCGTTCAATTTCAAGTTTCAGATACTCTTTTTAAAGAAATTTCTCTCTTTAACAAGAGATTCCAGATTTAAAGTAGGGGTGCACCTTATGTAACATCCCTAATTTGCCTTTAGTGCTTTGTTGCAACGTTATAAGTTCTCAAAGCGTTCTTCCAGAATCCCGCGTTCTCTATGGCTACCAGATCATCGCGACGCATTTAAAAGTATTGACATTTATTAATTTCTCTGTTCTTATCTAACAAATTTTCAATGAGTGTAGGGATGAAAAAGTTTTAATGACAACCAGAGATGTTATCGGCTTCACAAACTACTAGGAGCTAATCAAATTACCATGTTATAACCATATTCCCTATTCTGAGATTTGTTCTTTATCACATGGTGTTATATTGGACCGTCACTTCCTTCAACGTGACACATTATATTATTGGAGCTCAACTTCCTTCAACGTGACATATTAAATTATTATTGGAGCGTCACTTCCTTCAACGTGGCACGTTAAATTATTATTGGAGAGTCTCTTCCTTCAACGTGACACGTTAAATTATTATTGGAGCGTCACTTCCTTCAACGTGACACGTTAAATTATTATTGGAGCGTCACTTCCTTCAACGTGACACGTTATATTATTGGAGCGTCACTTCCTTTAACGTGACACATTATATTATTGGAGCGTCACTTCCTTCAACGTGACATATTATATTATTGGAGCGTCACTTCCTTCAATGTGATACGTTAAATTATTATTTGAGTGTCACTTCCTTCAACGTGACACATTATATCATATTGAACAATCACTTCCCTCAAAGTGACACATTATTATTTTATTGGGACATTACCTCCCCTAAGCACAAGGTTATATTATATTGGGAAATCACCTCCCTAAAAAATGACACGTCGGGACGTTACCTCCCTAAAAAGTGACACGTTGGGACATCACCTCCTTAAAAAGTGACACGTTGGGATGTCACCTCCCTAAAAAGTGACATGTTATATTATGTTATTGAATCATTGCCTCGTTTAAATCGACACATCACTTTTGATCACCACTTCCTTCAAGAGCAGTACACTTGAAATTGGATCGTCATCTCCTTCAGTATGGCATGTTAAACCAGGTTTACACAAATTATATTTGTATTTATATCACATTTTCGACTGACAATTTTCTCCAGATTTTGCAATACACAAAGTGGACTACGCCAAATAGGACACAGCACAACGTGAAACTTTTTCTTGGCAGCGAACTGGGACATAGTCGAAGGAGGAATATCAAACTCTTAGGACGCGAGTTGAGGAACGACTTCCACCACAATCAAACCACATCCCTATCCAAGGCATGTGGGTATCTTCTTGGGTTTAATAGTTTCAATTTCGCCTTCATTGAAAATTTCAACTTTCACGGGAGGCAAATTTTCAAATTCGAGTGACAATACACCTAGAGCTTTGGAAGTTAGTCCATGTAAGTTCTTACATATGGGTGTGAAGGGCCCCACATTCATAGTTGAGATGTTTGCAAGACTCTTTTCCGCGCTCAATTAATTTGTCACTCATCCATAAGCTAAAGGTTAAATCTGCATATGAGATTTCCTTTTTCAACCGATTGAGTCGAACTACAAGCAGTCTGATTCCCTAAGTTAAGGGATATGTAGGAGGATAGTCCAACGAATCTCTCCCCTTTCAATTCTCGAGCTTTTCGATGTCCCCATACTTTGACACCAGAATAACTTTTGCAATTCTTTCAAAATCATGCTTATAATCAAGCGTCTTTTGAACTACAAGTGGCCAGAGTTCTCATTTAACCTGAGATATGTAGGAAATCCAATGCCAGGGTCCGGCCATAATCCCTCAAAATTCATACCATTCACTGTTTCAAAGAGATGAATTGGTTGACGGACAAAATTGGATTCGTCAATTTCGTTTGCCTCGAATCTCTTTCATCTATTTAGAGCAAACGAGGGGAAGTTGTTGACACCCAATTTTGACCCTCCACGATTTGATTAATTTTTAAGCTTCTTAAATTTTAAACAATTGGAAATAATTGTTTTTTGAAAAATCTATAAAATGTTTTCAGGCTTAGTTTTGTTTTGTTTTTAGAAGCAATTATATATTTCTATATTTATATACATATAAGTTTTGTGTACGACTTTGAGGTTTTATATATTTTAAAAATTCGTCTCAAAAAATAATGTTTAACTTATACTTATCTTATTTTTCCTTAAACTAATCAAAATTTTAACTAGTGTTGCAATTAGTCTTATTTTCGATAATTAGTTAATTATTTCACATTGTAAAATCAAGAAGCATATTAATCGATTAGATACATAATTTATTTCATTCCAAATATTATCATCTTATTATTTTCAAGACTTAGGGGACCTATTTCCTTTGAATTTGAATTGGACCCTCAACATTTCATTCCAAATAAAAGAGAAGACCCAATTTTTCTCTAGCCCGAAATCACCTGACCCGGACCAATACCCAAACAGTACAACAACATATGTGACTACACCTTCACCCGTTCATTTTCTTCCTCGGAGTCCAGACGCCTGAGCCAGCAAACCAGAAAAATAAACCCAGCTTCCTCCCCTCTCCCTTATCTCTCCTACCAAACCGTTTTGAGAATCGACCAGGTGTCAAAATCTCACACCTCACTCGTCTTTCTCTTGGAATCAAATGATCCTCCATTCAGTTTCGTTTGAATTGGTACGATTCCAGCTCACCCCAAGCATTATCCAGTTAAGAATTTTCAAATTACTCACAGTCCCACATCGATTCGAGGCTGTATTTTTTCAGATTTCTCAACCCTTATAAATAGCCTCCTTCTTACTGTTCAAAGGAGGCGTTTTTGAGACCTGAGAGTACCCCTTAAAAGATTTGGGAATTCTCGACTCAATAATTCAAAATTTTTTAGTTGTTCGAGTTGAAGAAGTGGAATCGCCTCCGTTGTGCTCGTTTTCGGTTCGCTGCCCAGAACCAGGTAACCTTCTTTCTCTTTTTGTCGTTTCCCCTTTTAGTTTGTTTATGCTCTTTAGAAATCTATTTTGGTATTAGTTGTAGTCTAGGAATTATGTTCCTGGTCTTAGTATAATCTTCATGATATGCGTTCCTAGTAGCCTATTTTAGCTTTATTTGTTTTGATTTAGCTCAACCTCCATGTAAAGTTGTTTTAAGACATTTCAATTTAGCTGCTACTTGTTTCTACTTGATTTTGAAATGTCAGATATATTGATTATCGAATGTGGCGTTTAGTTTCTAGTCTTATGATTGAAAATAGGCATTGAGTTCATATATTGAGAATATGAATATTCTATAGTTATCTTATTTAGTTGAGCTCATATGAAATGTGTTTCTAGTTACTTTAATATATCATTAAGTAATTTCGCAATCCATGTGTATAGCTGTTGATTTCTTTCTGATTGCTTTCTTTATTAGACGTGTATAACTCGAAATGCAATTCATGTATCCTTATATATCAAGAACGTGGTCTGAAAATATCTTGTTTAGTTACATCGATTTTGGAGTTTCTATCTTCGGTATTGCGAAAGTCCGTATGTGTTGTTGAAATGTCATCTTTGCCTGCCTATTTTGTAAAACCTATTAGTGTAGTTTTGCCTGCTTAGATTCCGCGTTATGTAGTGTTTTTGTCTGCCTTTGTTTAGATTTTGGATTATATAATTATTTAGAGTTTAGTCTTGTTCGAGTATGTTTTGGCAAATTGTAGACCTACGGTAGTGTACAACTTGATTTGCTGGTTTGATTCCTCTAAATTAGAGTTTGAGTTTGATTAAGGATAAAGTTCTCCTGTTTTAGTGAAAAGCTCCAGTTTTAGTTATTTTGTTTACTTCTCTGCCTTCATAATGATCTGTAGTTGGAGCCCTTTTAGTATATTGGATTGCCTGCATTTAACTATAGCAATTACATGTTTTCTTAATTCTTTTGTTTAATGGTTTGTATTTACAGTTTAGGATCAACTTTGTCCTGTTGAAGTCATTTAAGTTGTTGATTAATGTTCAAGTTCCACATATTGCAAGAGCCCCTGTAACTTTCACCTTAGAGCATATTTTATAACTTAGAAATAATTTTTTTTTTCTTTTACTGCTGTCCAGATCTGCTCAAAATCATTTATTCCATTGTTTCACATTAGAAATCTTTCTCCTCTGTTAAGGTTTGAGTTCTTTGGTTTATTCCTAAAGGTTTAAGCGTTTCTCATATAGTGTATAACAACTGAATTTCATCTCTTTGTGCGCCATTATGTCATTCAAGGTTTCTGTCTAACTGCTTGGATTATTTCAGCTTGTTTAAGTTGTTGTTTGGTGGTGAAATATTGTTTATTTTGTTGTGCTATCATTAGACTCATATTTATCCTTACCTTTTCTTCCTTTTTCATGAGCACTCTCTCCGAATGAGTCCAATAGACCTCCCTCTCTTGCATTTTCCTCTTCTTCGAGTCGACCTCATCTAAGTCGTGAAAGGAAAATTATTATTGGGTTAAAAATCCAAGAAATGGGGCAAGGTGACAGCAGCCTAAAGGGCTGAGAATCAAGTTTTTTTTGGACTGTAAAGTCCACTAAAAACAGCAGCAGCAGCCTCTAAAGGCAGAAAAATGAGGAGCAAAATTGGGTTAAAACCCCGACAAACCAACAAGATGACAGCAGTCCCAAAGGGCTGAAAGTTGGATTCTTTTCGGACTTAAAAAGTCCAGTTAGATCGGCAGCAACAAAGAGCATTTAGGCCAAGGGCCTAGATTTTTGTTATTTGTTATCTTGATTTATGTTCTTAATTTGTTTTAGAAATGCTAACACTTTCTTCTTATATCTAATTTAGATGAATTCTTTGGGGAGTTCTCTATTTTGTTACTTATTTTGCTTCAAGTATTCAAATTTTCAAACCTTTTTAATTCATGCAATCAAAGCTTCAAGACTAACTTGAGAATTACCTATATTCTTTTATAGTTAGTATTTAGCTTTCAAATCCATGCCTAAGTGATTGGGTTGATTATTCGACTCAAAAACTTGACTCGGATAAAATGTTGAGTAAAAATTATTAATTTGGCACTTTATCATTTGACTTATCTCATTACTTGGAATAAGATGAGTGTATAAGTATCAAAAAAACTTTTGTTGTTTTAAACAAGATTTTTCACAAGTAATCTTAAGTTTCCTTTTAAAATTAGCCAACTTTTAAATCCGGCGGTCAATCACGTGTTAGTGGATTCTCTAAGATGCCTAAACCCTTCCATAGAGAATTAATTGAACCCTTACCTGACTCTGGTTTTATTTAAAATATTTTCTTTCAAAAATCCTTTTTAAATGCTTTTCTTAATTTTTCCTAAAAAATTAAGCGGCGACTTCTAATAAATTGTAAATTTTTTCCAAAATCAACAAATTGTCAAAATTGCGAAATTAGTTTCGAAACCTTAGTTTTCGAAATCGGGTCGTAACAGGTCTCATAATTAATAGCAAATTATATTAAACTATAACCACACACAATAATTAATTGGAACTGTAACCATAGTGAATAGTAAACTAGTAATATGTTATTTTAGTAATATCCATTCCAATTTTATTGGATCATAAAGATCTTTAAAATTGATTACTTACTTTGTTGTCAATTGATTAGAAAAGGGAGGGAGGGAGGGGGGGGGGAGAGAGTTTTTATTAGCATTATTTCCATGAAGTTGACTATCTTCAATTATTGATGGAAAATATTAGCAATGAATGTAGCATACCAATGCACATTCCCTTTCTTCATGGTTGCATAACTCTTTTGTATTTTTTAAATTTTAAAAACATTAACCAACTCATACTCCATGTATCTACACATACATAATAATATATGTATGGGGAAAAAAATACTCGTACCCGCTATTTATATCAAATCAATAAATACATGATAAACATCTTTTGGTTAAATATAGAAGACTTCTATATTTGAGGGGAAAATGATCTGATTTATTTCATCAATTCAAATGAAGGTTTATTTCATCTAGACACCTTTAAAATATATGTGCCACGTCAGTATCAAATGTCCACGAGACATAGTGAAAATGAATTGAGGTGTCTAAATATATATTCTCAAAATTAGAGAGTATAATTATCCGTTGCAACCAAATTAAATGTATATCTATTTATTATGCCTAGTTTAAAATAGGTAAAGCATAAGTTTATAGAGTTTGGGGCTAATTCCAACTACTTAGTGTAGAAGTTAGGTAGATAGCCAAATGAGTCAAAATAGCGATGGGAGGATACATCAAGAATCAAACTATTTTTTATTCGGAATTCACTGGCCCAACTAATTTATATTTACATTGTGGACGGCCCACTCCCTAACAGGGGTTTCATCATTTTCTGAATCTAAAAGACGGAGTCGGAATTTTTAGTTTATGATAAATCGTAATTGTTTTTGATAGTGGGTTTTATATAGATTTTACGGAAAATGGTTTCATATGTTTTTGAACTAAATATGCAACATTGAATAAAAATGTCCTCAGTTAATAATTTGTTCTAAAAATATTCTTTGTCGTGAATAGTTTGGTCCAAAAATACCATTATTATTACTTAATGAGTCAAAATCTAAATACTAGTATTATGTTTTTCATTTTAAACACCTTCTTATTCTAATAATAATTTTTAGGATTTGGTATTTGTTAATTTATATCTAAAATAATACGCTTAGTCAAAAAGTAATATAGAAATTGGTTTTCCTATATCTCATCAAAGTAGGCTTCGAACTATTATAAATTAAGAGTTTGTTATTAGCTATTTTCATGTAGTAGACAACGTATCTTAGAGTTTATTGAGTTTATCAATAAATAATTTCCACTATAAATTTTCTATTTTTTAAAAATTAAATTTTAAATTCGCCTACAAACAATTTTACAACAATGGACTGTGCACTTCCACTTACAATTGTACAGATATGTTTGGTGCTTGTACTTACTCGGGTCCTCGCCTATGTTCTCTATCATCTAAGACAACCCTACGTCATTGTTGAGATTATTATAAGTTCTTTCTCCCGTATTATATACTATTAGTGTATTTTAATTATCGTAGATATATTCAACTTGCATTATTAGAAAACAGTTAGTGTATAGAATTAACTTTACTTGCTAATGCACTTTGTAATTTGTCTGAATATGTTATATTTCCCTTGTGCCCTTTGTGTTGTTATTAAAGAAGTTCTTTGAAGTTATATGTGTTGTTCAGAAGTTCCAAAAATATTAATGTTAAAAATGCACTATTTTTGGAGGATCTCACGTGCACCCAAACAAGATAAGTGTATCAATTATCCTAAATTTCTTTATTTCAAGATTGTCACAATTATCTCTTCCTTAACAATGTAGTTATACATTTCGTTTCATCCTAAGAGGGTTGGAGGGTGGAGAAGACATAATTAAAATGGAATGCTAATTGTGAAACTTGTTTGAGTTTTCCCTTTAATGGTTTTGCAAGGCTAATCTGAATTAATTTGTCTAATATGACTAATAAAATTCAATATTATAAAGAAAATAGAATACATGGTAGAGTTATTATAAAAAAAGAAAAGGTAGGATAAACGATAAAATCTATATATATATATATATAAAGGAGAAAAAAGAAAAAGCTGATGTGGTACCCTCCAAATCAGAGGCGTATTTAGGATTTATAGATAATGGGTGCACTATTACAAAAAGGTGGATCTAAGACATAAATTTGATCGGTTAGATTCTTTTTACCGAAAACCATTAAAATTTTAAAATCATAGGTCCAAAATTAACTTTTATTTATCCAAACCAGTTACAAAATCTTAGAAAGAAAACTAAAACAAGATAGATAAAAGATTCAAATTTCTAACCTCACCTAGATAGGTGCACCCAATCATCATCGTACTACATTATATGATACTTTGAGTCTGGGTTCACGCATCTATATTTAAATATTTTTAAAAAATATAACACTACTAT
>JAJOOR010022934.1:0-15726 GCA_036250505.1 Solanum acaule | reverse complement strand
GTTATTTGTCTACTCTTGTTTAGTTTCTACCCTCAGACCCATTACTTGTTGTTCCGGGTTACGGGTTGGCTTACCTACTGGTGGGTTATAGTAGGTGCCATCATGACTTGAGAAATCGGGTCGTGACAGGGAGTACTGTACATTGAATCTTCTTGGCTTATTCTTAGTGCGTTTACTTATTTATATTTTGACTTTCTAGTTAAAAATCCTCTATCCGTGCATGATTCATCCAAAATTGTGCCGAAAAATCTCATTTTGAGAGTAAAATGTTCCCTATAAAAAGCGATCATATTTTCTGTACTCTCGAATATGAAACCTTTATAATAAATGAGCACTTGCTAGTACGGGGTGTACATGACCGGGTTGGCTCAGGTTTTTCAAATATCAAACCAAATCATTAGTGCAAAAATTTTAAATTTATAAATCAAACTAAACTAATAAAATTTGGATTTTTTCGGGTTTTTCAACCTCGGGTTGGTTCGGGTTTTTTAAATACCAAACCAAACCATTGTGTCTAATTTTTAAATTTATAAATCAAACCAAACTAATAAACCTCGGATTTTTTTCGGTAAAGTTTGCATACAAACATATAAACTTGTGCTCCAAATATTTCTTTAGTCCAACCAAAATACAATTATCTAAGGTTTTTCTTAAGAAAATAACACAAAATACGAATGAGTGATGACACTAAAATATTCAATAAAAAATAATAATGAAATCATCATATAAAATAAACATTGCAAAGTCATAATGAAAATGATCATAATTTAAAAGTACTAAATCACTAAAATAAGTTTAATAAGTATTAGTTACATTACAAAATATTTAAGGAAAATTAAATATTATTGTCATTCTTATTTCTTAGTGTTGAATTGATTTTCTTTTTGCATTAGTATTAATTTGATTTTGATTTAAGTTTTATTATAATTATCAACATCTATGAACTATAATCTTTATTGCACCATTCTGAATTTTAAGTTTTAAACTTGAAATAATATATTAAAAGATAAAAACTATGAAATAGTATAAGAAATATTTTAAACTTATATCAATGTAAATATTTTTATGTATAAAATAAAATTTTAAAATTACATATATTATGTCGGGTTGGTTTGGTTTCGGGTTGGTTTTTTTTAGTTAAAACCAAACCAACCCAAATATAGTCGGGTTTTTTTTTCCAATACCAAACCAAGTCAAACCAAACCACTAGTCGGGTTTTTTGTTCGATTTGACTCAATTTGCGGTTTGATTCGATTTTCGGTTCGGTTTTGTACACCCTACTTGCTAGTCATCACAACATTAGGATTGTGGGATCCAGTTAGGTTATAACTATTGCTCAAATTAGAATTTGGTTTGATTAATTGGTTCTTCAATTATATTTAAGATGATCGACTAATTAATTAAATTAGGTCATGGTAAAGCTGGTCCTGTGGATTTATTAATTAGGTTTATGTGATCTTTGATCCAGAAATTAATTACAATTAAACATTCAACAAGCAAAGGTCACATATATTAAAACATAAATAAGCTATTGGAAAGTGAAAGTTGTCCATGATAATTCAAATTATGTAGTATGAACATAGATAAACATTATGGGCAGGAAAATTCTTTCAATTATAGGGAAGGTATAGAAATTTTTGCTTTCGATGTGACGTTCAATAAATTTGAATTCGCTCTCGTAAGTTCCACTTTGAGGAGAGGAGTAAAGCAACTCAAATTCGAGACATTTAAGTAAAGTTGAAGGAGTATTTATCACTGCACTACAATCTCTAATGATGATGAGGTGTAGAATTGGAACTTTTTGAATAAGAAAGAACATAATTTGTGAGCTACTAACAAAATTAATGTAGATATCATATTTTCTTCTAATAATTTCTAAAGATATATAATTAATAGAAAAGGTTGGATAAAATTGACACTATTAACACTATTCGTATTGCAAGAAATTTTTAAAAGTTAAAAAAGATTTTTGATATGTAAATCAAATAAGTGTAAAGTATTTCCTATGTTCTATTTTACAATTCAGAATACCAAAAAATAAATTTTCTCTTAATTAAGAGTGATTTATTTATTTATTTATTGCAATTATACCTTTATCATTAAGTAACTATTTTTAAAACTTATTAATGGAGTACTATTTATACAATGTATATACTGTCAAATGTCAATATATAAAGCTTAAAGGGTTATTTGATTGATGGAATTATAAGGATAATAATTCCGAAATAAAATATGAGATAATTAATTATTTTATTCTATATTTAGTTACTGTCTGTCTTACAGATATTGATTAATCCCAAGATTAGACCTAAAATCCAACTTCAAAAAACAATAATATGTAATGAATTACAAAAAGAAAAAGTAAGTATTGAAATTATCTTTGAGTGCATTACTATGATATTATCTCTAGCTTATTATTACCTTTTTCTTGTTCTTACTTCCCAATAACAAGCAAAACTAAAACAAAATCTTAAAGAAAAAATGTGGAATTTATTATTTTTTCATTCAACATTTTGCTTATACTGTCCAACAACTTCTCCTTTAATGAATTAATTCGACGACATACATCTTTTTTTCAATAATTACTAAAGGTAAATATAGGTATATAAATCCTTTTTTTTCTTAAATAATTCATAGTAATAGTCTCTTATTCAGAACAAACTATTCCAAGTTTAAATAATGTCCAACAATTTTGAATTTAACTATCCAAGTTTGTTGAAAGATTATCATCCTTCACATTTTTTGAGCTTGAATCCACTTTCTTTTGCTTTAACTAGATGTATATATAACTTACACATGCTTAACAACAAAATATATGTGAATTTAAAATGTCTTTTTACTAATTAACAAGGGATACATCGCAGGAAATATACACAAATCGCGCGAAATGCACGTGTGATGCATGTAAAAGATAGTTTTATTGAATATATATTTGAGGTCTCTTATTAAGATTTGACTTTTATGCCACCAAATTCATTGAGCAATATTTAGATAGGTAAATAAAATAATGAATAGTTAAAGTATAAAACTCATAAAAATATTATTATTTTTTACCATTAACTCTTTAAAAACTATACAATATATAGTCATAAAACATATCTTAGGAAATGTGGGGGCAAAGTACTAAAAGCCCATTCATCAGCCATGAAACTATAGTCATGCTAGTTCTATTAAATTTTCAAATTGCAAACACCTTTACACCTAAAACACAAATTTAAAAAACAACTTACAATGAATTACCAACAACAAAAAAAGTAGTATTGAAAAGTATCTTCAAAAACATTATTATGATATTTATATCTAGCTTATTATTACCTTCTTTTGTTTTTACTTCCCAATAACAAAGAGAAATAAAACAAAATCCTAAAGAAAAATCCCCATGCAATTGTTACCCACAAGCAATTCCATTTGTTCAGTTGAGTTATCCCTTGTTGCACCAATATATCTGCACCAGTCATCACACATGTGGAACTTGTTATCCTGACGTTCAACGTTTTGCTTATACTGTCCAACAATTTCTCCTTTAACGAAATTGGAACATCCCCGAGTGGACTGTTATCGAACAATTGAATCCCACGAACGAAGCATTTCATGGGATCTTTGAATTCGTTCTGCAACACTGCTTCGTATGGATATTTCACGAGCGAGAGGTAATGAAACCATATCCAATAAGACGGGATCCTATCACGGTTCAAGAAAAAGCCACTGAAGAGGAGGTAATACGCGAAAATTGCTACAACAATTACATATCCGATCATGACATGAGGAATGACAGCAGAGAGGAACGTGACGAATGAATTACCAGCCCAAAACGAAGCAAGGACGACAGATAAATAGAACAGAAAGCTCGAAGTTCCACCGTCTAGGCCAACAGCCCAGAAAGTCAGGGCTGCGAACGAAATAGAGAGGAATATCAATGCTGGTATCGAAACCAAAGCGTGAGAGAGACAATAAGACGATCTCCGATAAGCATTGTAAGCCGTTTCCCTCATGAAAATGAACCTCTCATGAATGAAAACGGGCAATGCCTCCGCGCATGTATAGTAAGTTGTTGACATGGCGAACGCGAAAAACCCAATCCGTTCCCTTACACCTCTAGGGGAATCATCGAGCCGCCAGAACATGGTAGCGAGGATGAAACCCGTGACCATTACTGCACCGAAACGGACAGCGAAAATCTCCGGCATACGCCATGAGTTTGTGAATGACCGCTTTGACAGTACTGCCATTTCGGTCCATATTGGATTTGCAAAAGTAGGAACCATAGAAGTAGGATTAGCAGCATCATTCGTTGCACCAGAAACCAATTTCCCTCTAGAAATGCTTGCACTTATTGCTTCCTTCAGTGACAAATCATATCTCGCCGGCGTTGATGCAGAAATCCGATTAGTATTTTTCCATTCTCTGTTGAATTCAACTAAACTATTTGTTCCATCAGGTGAGCCTTCGAGTTCGCGGATTAAATCAAGCGCGAACTCTGTTTTGTTCTCGTTTTCTGGAATTGGATGACCAAAATCCGCGAAAAATTGGGGCAAATTCAATGGCGAACCACTGTAAACAGTTTGTCCGCGTGATAAGAAGATCAATCGATCAAGTAAACCGAGAATTCGATAACTTGGTTGATGAATCGACATTATCACAATACTTCCGCTCTGTGCGATTCGCTGAAGAACTTTAATCACCATGAAAGCACTGGTGGAATCGAGACCGGAAGTAGGTTCATCGAGGAATAAAATGATTGGGTCATGGATGATGTCGATTCCGATTGAAACTCTCCGTCTTTCACCTCCAGAGACTCCTCGGTGGCCTTCATCGCCGATTATAGTTTTGGCTGCGTTTCGGAGTCCTAATTGATCGATTAAAGCTTGAACTCTACCTTTCTTCTTCGATTTCGATAGAGTTCGTGGAAGCCGAAACTCTGCTGAGAACATTAACGTTTCTTCCACTGTAAGCATCGGATAAAGGAGATCGTCTTGCATTACGTACGCCGATATCACTTTCAGCAACTTCGAATGCAATGGCTCACCGTTCAATTTCACCTCCCCTTTCAAGCTCTCCTTCGCAATTCGATTAGCTAAAGCATCGATCAACGTTGATTTCCCCGAACCAGACGCGCCGAGCACCGCGAGTAGTTCTCCGTCACGCGCCTCTCCTGATATATCATTCAAAAGCACCTTCGTCCTCGTGCTCGGCGGTTCATCTGTCCGGCGGCCGAAGATCGCCGGAAAAATATTTTTCTGGCGGACTCTCACGCTGTACGTGAGGTTACTGAATGACAATACAAATGGAATGGATTGCTGCACCGGAAGTTCCATTGTCAGAACTTGGTGAACTGAATTAGTTTCAGTTTCGTCTCCGGTGACATGATCTCCGACGTTGTTCAACAACTGAGCAAACGTCGGCGACGACATTTCTAACATTTGTCTCCGATCATAAAGAGGTACGCAATCTCTTACTGGTGATACATTTTGAGCTACAATTCTTGTCATTTTTTATATGACGAAAATTTTGTGTATGGAAAGAAGAAAATAATTAAAAGTTTGGCCTCTAATTTAAACTAGTGAAGCTACTCATCTCTATAAGAAAAAAATAAAAAGAGCAGACAGCCTACTATAGGTAGATTATGATCTTAATTAGTACTACTACTACACTAATTAATAAAGGGTTGGTTATGAAAACATATTAATTGTTGCATCATGCATGCATGGGTTCTTTTCATTTAATATAACGGTGGTCGTGTACGAGCTAACTTGGACAACTCAGCTAATTTCATGAAATATCTATCGCCTTTCACTTACGTGTGTTCTGATAATACTTATGGGGTTGGCTTGGCGGTTGTAAATAATACTTCTTTTGTTTATTTTTACTTGTCTTGTTTTGTTTTCGAGAGTCAAATTGTATGGAGTTTGATTAATATATTAATTAGATGCATTTATTGATCATCATATTAATATGAGAAGATAGTTGCAACTTATAACATTTTTAGTATACTTTTCGAACGTCTAAATTTAAAATATTAAATAAATCTAATATTCCTTTCATTTCAAATTAATTGAATTTTTGATGTGTTTCACACCCTTTAAGAAAAGAATATATACATAAATTAAACATAACTTTTCATTTTTACTCTTATTAATTATTGTCAAATTTATGATTAATATAACTTAACATTTATTATAATAACTAATGAAGGGTAAAATTGAAAGATTATTCTACAAATAGTCTTAAAGATTGAACAATTAAGTTTATTTTGAAAAATGAAAAATATCTCAACAATTCAGTTAATTTGAAATGGAGGGAGTACAATTTAGGTTCAAATTCTTTCGATCCAAAATAAGTTAAATTTTTTTATTTTACGCACTCCTTAATAAAGTTAATTAATTCACTAATCAAATAATCATTTAATGTGATTACCCTTTTAGTTTTCCATGATAAAGTTAGAATTTGAAACGAAAAAACCATTAATGTGAAAATGTAACTTCGAAAAAGAACTTCTTGAGCTTTAAACAAATTATTTATTTTAGATCGTTAAAGAATAAAAATGCTAAAGATTTATTTATTTTGAATCGAAAGTCAAAGTATTTCATATAAAATAAAAATATGTGTATTAAAAATGCGAAAATTGAACTAACTAATACCAAAAATAGAAATCTCTTTATTAATTATAATAAATACATATTATATTTTTGGGGGTTTATGGTTTAAGAGGGAGGATATATTATAATATATCTTTGATGAATTTTGGAGGATCGGGATGGGGAAGAATTTTTATACCATAAGGTGTGGAGATGACCTAAATTTCCTAATTTTTTATCTACACGTCTGGTTTTACTGGGGTAGGGGTGGTAAGGGGTATGGGTAGGGACACATGGGTAGTTGTAATTTGAAGAAGTTGAGGTTATGTGGACACAAAGGATTTTTTTTTTAGTTTTCGTTCGGTACCACATTGAGGTCTGACTATTTTGAATTCGCGCCACGTAGGAATACCTCATTCAGGGGGAAGCGCTCCTTACTAAGGATTTTTTATGCCCAGGGATCGAATTTGAAATTTTTGGTTAATGATGGATCGTTGCCCCATCCGCTGCACCACATCCGTAGGTGGTAAGGATGGTCCTTTTTAGTTTTCTTTTTGGTGTTTTGGTATCTGCATTAAGGTCCAACTATTTCAGATTCGCGCCATGTAAGGTCTCATTCAGGGGGAAACGCCCCTTACTAAGAAATATTTTATACCCAGAGCTCGAACCTGAAATTTGTGGTTAATGAAGGAGAAACCCTATTCGCTGAACCACGACGTCTGTAGGTGGTAATGATTTTTTTTTTTAGTTTTCCGTTAGGTGTCTAGTATTTGCATTGAGGTCCGACTATTATGAATTCGAGCCATGTAGGACCCCATTCATGGGGAAGCACTCCTTACTAAGATTTTTTTTTACTTAGGGCTCGAACATGAAATTTCTTCGATAGGCAGCAACGATGTTTTTTTTAGTTTTTCGTTAGATGTATGATATCTACATTGAGGCTTGACTATTCCCGATTCATGCCACATAGGACCCCATTAAGGGAAAAATGCTCCTCACTAAGAAATTTTTTTATATCCAAAACTCGAATTTGAAATTTTTAATTAATGAAGAAGTAATCTTATCCGTTATACCATTTCAGTAGGCGGAAAGGATGGTATTTTTAATTATGTCAGATTTCTTATAAGTCTTAGTATTTTATTTTTTAGGTATGGATGGTTATCTACTGATAAGTAGACTACTATTTGCGCAAGACATATATGGGTAGAAAAATACATCAAAGAGTTTTATGGATTTGGTCATAAAAATGACTATTATTATTATTATTTTTTATTTTTTTGAGAATATCTTTTTTTCAATTTATTTGAAAATAAGTATTCTATTTGGCTATGAAAAAATTAAATTAAAACAATAACTTATAATTTGTTTTTGACTTATTTTTTTTACTTAACGTTCAAATATGAATATTATTCTAAATATTCTTTGCAAAAAATATAACCAAACTCAACTAACTCAATATATTCTAAATAAAGTTAAAAAGATATTTGAAATTTATGGTCAAATATTTGAGTGCTTTTCTATAATAATTACATAAGAAACTATTTAAACATACATAACTACTATTTTGGAGTTGTACCTGTTTGTTCAAATTCATTGTATTTGTTTGTTCAAATTCATTGTATTTGTTTGCTCAAATTCGATATAGTATCGATCAATTTGCTTTATATTTATCAGATACATTATATTTGTTTGTTCAATCTAGTTGTATCAACATGTATGATTATCTCTTTTTTTTTTACACACTTCTTAAGGATACATTAGTTAGCAAAGAATTTAAATATTTAATTCTTATCCGTAACTTAAGGAATAATCTCTTTATCAAATATTTATATTTTTATTGAGGCATGTATAATTTGTAAAAATAATAATTATTAAAAAAATATGAAAAAAATAATCTTTATATCTTTAAAATAATAAATAATTTGGGATAATTATTATATACTCCCTTTACTTTATATTAACTAAATTTTTGAGGATTTTTTCATTGTTCAAAATAATTGAATTGTTCAAAATTTAAGACAAATGTTTGAAATTATTTCCATAATTGTCCTTTCATTTATTGAAGTTTTATATTTTCAAGAAGATGAATTACACTACTTACAAAGTTATATTTATAATCTCACAAAGGGCAATAGTGAAAATTATGATTTGAAGTATGTCTTGAAATGTTTTTTTTAATAAGTGTTTATTGCCTCATAAATTCAGTTAATATGAAATAAAATGAGTAAAATATAATAAATAATTTGAGACGAGAGCGCTACATTTCTTAAACAACAGGTAAATGGAACGTGATATCTCAACTTGTACTCCCTCCGTATCATTTTATATGTCATCCCTTTCTATAAATAGTTGGTCCATAATACTTGTCATTTTATAAAATCAATGCATAAATTATCATATTGTTTCTTTTTAACCATTGTGAGTTATTAACCTTGAAAATATACATTTGACCAACTTAGAAAAACTAAGTAAATGATTCATGTTCATTGGTTAAATTAATCAATCAAAATAAATTACTTAATTCATATTCATTGATTAAAAACTTGAGTTCCAAAAAAATTAAATAAGGGTAGAAGGGTAAAATTACATCATTTCTTAATGCAAGTGCAAAGTAAAAAGGTGACATATAAAATGGGACGGAGGGAGTACTATTTAATTTTAATTATCATGCTTTAATTGTTTCTTCTTTTATATAGATGTGAATAAATTGAACTTTGTAGGTAATTTATTGTTGTTCATAATAATAATAATAGTAGTAGTTGACTAAAAGAATTTATGATGCTATTAAATGATGTTGAACAAGTAATAAAACACTTACAAGTTTGGCAACCCCTCCTCATTAATAAACCTAACAACCTCTTAACCACTTTTTGTGTTTTAAAAATACTTACTTCTAGAAAATAATTTTTTTATTATTATTTCACCCTTAATTAAATATTTTAAGAAAAGAGTAACTTTTTAATGATGTAAAACTCCATATATTAAAATAAATATAATTTTGAAATTAAAAAAATAGTTCCATTATGTAAAATATAATTTATTTTGAAATAGAGTGAGTATTGCAAAAAAATTTAACCATTGTGAATTCCCACATTTTTTTCATTTTTAAACCCGTTCAACACTCATTAAAATGAAGGTTATTACTAACTATCCTTACCCATCTAACTATCATTAATATGATATTAAATGAATTTTACACAATATAAATTTAGATTAATCATACCTTATATAGATGTGTGAGAATTTGTCCATTTTTATTTGTTCATATTATTTTGAATGTTCAATAGTACTTGTTTAATTTATAAAATCAATGAATAATTTATCATTTTGTGTCTATTTTATCCTCATTATTAAATACTATTCAATTTTTTAATGTTTAGATGACTTATATTTAATAAGGGTAATTTGGTAAAATTATCAATATCAGTTACTACTTCTTAATCTCTATGTCAAATATGTAATGAACAACTATTGTTTGTTTGACAAAAATTAAAGGATACCTATGACCTAGATTAGAGTTTGGCAAATTGAAAACACTTTCTCCGTTTATTTTTACTTGTCATTTATTTCTAAAATAGATTTTCATTTTTATTTGTCACTTTTAACATATCAAGAAAAGAGAAATTAACTTTCTCCATGTTTTACTCTCAATATTAAATAGTTATTTTTCAAGGCCCATTATTTAATAAAGTGACAAATAAAAATGAATTGAAACAGACAATAGTAACATCTAGCAAGAACACAAATATTAGTCAACTAGCCAGCTCTAAAAGTTAATGTTGCTTTTGCTCAATTTATAGCCAGCTCAAATATATTTCTCCATTTAAGAGACGCTGCAAAATACTCCCCGTCCATTTTTATTTGTCTAGTATATTAAAAAAATAATTGTTTAATACTTCCATCATTTTGAAAATAATTAAATTGTTGAGATACCTTTTAAATTTCATTAACTTAATTGTTTAATCTTTAAGATTACTTTTAGAACATTCTTTTATTTTTATCTTTTATTTGGATTTTCTATGTGATGAGTTCAAGAAAATTTATTTGCTTTGAATTATTTTAAAGATTAATTTTACAATAATTAATGCAAGCAAAAATGGAAAGTAATGGCTAATTTATGTCATAATTTTCTTTTCTTAAAGGGTGTGAACACCTTAACAATTTAATTATTTTGAAATTGAGGAAGTAATATTTGTTTAATTTAGAAAATCAAGAGATAATTTTATCATGTTGTGTCTATTTTACCCTTAATATTAATACAATTCAAATATCTAATACATTTTCTAAAACATTAAATTTAATATATTCTAAGGGTAATATAGTAATATTACTCCTATTATTTATTACTCTCTCCATTTCAAATTAATTGAATTGTTGAGGTATTTCACACCCTTTAAAAAAATAAGATTAAGACATAAATTAGTCATAACTTTCCATTTTTACCCTTATTAATTATTGTCAAATTTATGATTAAAATAACTAAATATTAATTAATCACTAATTCCAATACTAACTAATGAAGGATAAAATTGGAAGAACACTCTAAAAGTAGTCTTGAAAACTGAACAATTAAGTTAATTTGAAAAATGAAAAATGTCTAAATAATTCAATTAATTTGAAATGGAGGGAGAATTTCTTAAGGTGTGTGTCAAGTCAATAATAGATAACTATTGTTGAACAAAAAGAATATGATCAAAGAATGTAGTGAATTTCCACCAGCTTCAATTAAAAATCTCAAATTCGAGTTTTAAAATTTGAAAAATTCCTTATCAAACGCTCTTTTCTGCATGAACTTGCGGTAAAAGTTTCATACATGTTGGTCACTTTTTAGACCAATTATTTAAAAATTAAATAACCAATGTTTGAAAGTTGATTGAAAAGTAACCACTTTTGATGTGAAAAAAATTAAAATAATGGCATGGATTTCGAACCTATGCAATTTCCAAGTACAAAAGTTCAATATAGCGTGTGTGATAGGATGATTGAAATTTTTTTATTTTTAATTAGAAGTTTTAAGTTTGGATTCCTAGAAGGAAAAAATGACAAATATATCTCGAACTATCATAAATGGTATACAAATATCCTCCGTCATACTTTTCGTTCATTAGTGCCCCTGCTGTCCAAGAAGCAGTGCACATTTACGATTTACCCCCACTATTTGGTACACGTGGCGCAATCCTAAGGCTCAACTCGATTTGACCAAATAATTAACACAAAATTCAAATACCTGTCTATTACCCATTTAACCCACCCCGATACACCCATTACCCACATTAGAATTTGATGTTCATGTTCGAGAACCCACATAGAAATCATGAACATTTGTTGAAATCTCAATCTGAATCGAGTTTTTGGGATTGTGGGTTGAAGAATTGAATTTGTTTTTTGATTTTAGCTTAAGAAGAAGAAGATTCCAAAAACTTCGTTTCCAAAACTTTGTTTCCATTTGGGGAAGAAACATAAGCTGTATTAGCTCAGAATCCCATTTTTCTTTCATGAGTTTCGTTTTTTTCTTGGAAAAACTATAGAATATGGTAGACATCAATATACATTTAAAATAAATAGCTACAGTTTATTTCTTTTATGTTATATGGATATAATTACACAATAAATAGCAAAGTTAATTATATACAAATAATCAGGATAGTTATTAAGTATTAAATAGAAAAGTTATTATTACAAGGATAACTAATTAATGTTTAGGCACGTTTTATGTGATCAGTTTTTGATGTTTACCCTCATTAGTACTTTCTCTTTCATCAATATCCCTATATCACAATTTTTTTTATATTTTTCTCCCAAATTCCTTTCAATTTAAGATCCTTTTGAAGATTCTAGGAGCAATTTTTGTGTTTTGAATTCATCAAGTATCTTTTAATTGAATTTTTTCCTCGTTTTTATGAAGATTATATTTGTATCTATATTTTCATCTATTTTTATAGGGTCTCGATTGAAGAATTATTTTGTTTTCTCCATTACAATGGTTATAGTTATAAAAAAAATAGTAGGGAAGAAGTACATGAGCAAAAAGAGATTGAGGTGTGTGATTGTCAAATTTGTATATCGTAGAACACTTATATACATAGATACTTGTATTGTATATTAACACAAGTTGAAAAGGTGATTTGTGAATACAAGTATATCTGGATACATAAGTAATCTATCCAATTTAAAAGATTAATTAGGCAAAGCAAGTATAATTGGATACATCAATACTATATTTTTATAAGCAAATACCTGAGTTAACACCAAGCCTCAAGTAGTACAGGAAAAACTTGACCAAAAAGAGATTGATGTTTGTTGGCTTTATTAATTTTTTATACAGTCGAATACTTACACACCTACACATTCTATTATTTTCCATTTTTCTTATTTCTAGGTTGTCCAATGTATCAATCTTTTGTTTAACAACAATGCATTCATAAGTATACTTTACTGGTGTATTCATTTTTTGTTTAACGACAGTGTATCCATTTTTCAAATTGTCGTGTTCATATGCTAATTGTTATATTTTACCTTGTTTGATATATTAATACATTAAGTTTTTATAAATACTTGTGTCCTTGATATATTAATATTTTAAATTTTATAAATAGAGATACCAATTTGAAATTCAAAGTATTCATATGCTAATTGTACAATTAATACATTTTCCTTTTTTAGTTCATTGTAATTAAAACTGTATTAGTCTATAAATAGAAAAATAAAAACATATACAAAAATACAGCTAGAAAAAGACATAAATTGTAGTAATTTTTTTTAATAAATAACATACTTATAGCTATTGAATTTTAATAACCATATAAATATAGTTATTTTTGTAAATTACTCTTTTTTCTTTGCAGAAATTGAAGATAATTTCAAGATTTATTGTGTAATTTGATTGAAATTTTTCAGGGTGAAGTTTGATGTTCATGTTTGAGAATCCTTAGTGTGTTGAATTCTGAATCAATGTCATTCATTTTTGGGATTGTGGGGTTGAACAATGTTCAGATTTGAATTTTTGGTTGTATCGAGTGGGTTAAATGGTAACGGGTCGGTATTTGAATTTTGAGTTAATTATTTGGTCAAATCAAATTGAGCCGTAGGATTGCGCCACATGTACCAAATAAGTCTTCTGTTATAGTGAGGGGTAAATGTGCATCGCTTTTTGGACAGCAGTGACACTAATGAACGAAAAGTATGATGGAGAGTATTTATATACCATTTACGATAGTTCGGGGATATATTTATCCTTTGTTCCTTCCTCAAAATAGAAAAGATCCTATTGGAGAGTCGATAAACCTTGCAATCCGAAAATCTGTATTTAATACGATGTTAATACGGATATTAAACACCAAATAAAAAATACTCCCTCCATTCACTTTTAATTGTCATAGTTTCTTTTTTTTTTAGAGTCAAACGATAAGAACTTTGACTAACATTTTACGATGTATTTTCAGCATATTGATATGTAAAAAATTGCAATTTATAGTGCTTTTCGTATAGTTTTTGAATATCTAATTTTTTTGTTTAAAATATCAAATTAATGTAGTCTAATTTAACTTTCAAAATTAATCAAATTGACTTTCAAAAAAATACAACATAACAATTAAAAGTGGACGGAGACGATAAGTATGAAGTCTTGGAATTAGTTTGGTCAATATTTAAGAAGCTACCGGTAGTTGTATCTTTCCCAAACCAAACTGCTAGCTCCCCTAATCTACCAATTCCATGTTCAAAAAATATTAATGCACTAATAAACATGTAACCATTGACATTTGTAAAAAATTAGGCAAGAAAGAAAAAGGCTATAAGTAGATGGTTTACTAATGTTAAAAAGGTTGATCACCTTTTAAACAAAAAAGAAAAGAAATTAATGCAAATATATTCCTTATAATATTTATTTTGTAGAATAAATATATATAAATAATTTCATACAAATTGTTGTATCAAATTTATTGCAGTGTATTTTAGGTAATAACTAATTTCCTTGTGCATCATTATTTGTAGTTCGTGAACTATAATATTATCAGTATACAAAAATTAAATTCATTCATAATTCAAACTCTTATGCACGAACAAATCAAATTAATAGTTTGGTACAAGAAAGATAAAATTATTTTTTAATTTTTATTTATGTTTGGTTGATCAATTTTTTTGAAAAATATTTTCTTTAAGAAGCCAAGTTTCTTAAGAACGAGGAAAATGATTACAAGAAAAACAAGTTCTACAAGTAACATTGCTTATTATTGTGTCCTTACTCCTCTCTACCCTTCAATTCATCTCATCTTCATTTCCACCCTCGTACCCCCCATTCGCGGCCTCCACCCCACTTCATATAGTATTTGACTATATTATATATAAATATCTTTAGTATAATATTTTTTATTTACGTATCGAATATAAGAAATCAAAATAAATAAAAAGAAAATTCTCTTATTTTTCTAAAATACATTTCCCTTCGTATCAAACATGCATACCATACCTTTTAACATATTTCGAGGGAGGGAAATCAATGAACCGACTTCTGACAAACGAGAACACAAACATAAAGAAAATTTATTAATCTAAGAAAATGTGTTCAAATATATGAAGTTTCTTCACCTAACGAATTTAAATTTTATCACGTGCGTACATGTGAAAGATTTTAAAGTTTTCTTTATCTTTTTCCAATATACTGGTCGAAAAATAAATTCAATTAAACAATATGACAAAATGTTATCAAAATTCAAATCTCAATCACATGCATGGGAATGACTTAATTCAACATTATACATGCATGAAGACAAAAACAAAACAAGAAAAAAATAATTAATCTTTAGGTCTAAAGTCTTCCTCACCATCCTCTATTTCTCACCAACTTTTAAAATTTTCCTTATTAGGGTTTGGCTATTGTGGTTACCAATCTTTGTCTGTTAAATTCACTATTCAATTCTACAAAACATATCACAAAAAAATATAATTGGATGGTTAGGACCCCTCAATTTTTAATTAGAAATTTCGAGTTTTAAGCTTAATATATAAATGAAAATCAATCCTGATATGAAATGTTTTCTTCTTAACAAGACTTTAAACAATGCAAATCTGAATTAATCAATATCTCAATATTAAAATTGAGCACTGAATAAAAAAATCATCATTTAAGTTGCTTCCTCCAAAACTCCTGACC
>JAJOOR010022933.1:0-18973 GCA_036250505.1 Solanum acaule | reverse complement strand
ATTTATTCATTGTAAACGAAGTTCTAGAGAACAAGATATGCATAAATTACCAAACACTACCCAGCTCAGAAACAGAGTTCATCACTTACATATGAAAGGAATGCCATAGCCTATCGATTTATATTCAACATAGCTTTTCATTTATCAAGAAGAGCACCTAAGTCTACCAAGTCAAGAGATGACATTCAACAATATAAGGCACTTCAGATTCCATCATCTTCATTCATAAGTGTTAAGAGAGACCATACTTTTAATCACAATACAATAATACTTTATTCAAGCTCACCTTGGGATCCCATGAACACATTTATATTCACAACATGATTACCTTTACTTCATTAGATTCTCATTCAAATCCTTTACATCACATTCACATATATGATATCATGTCAAAACTTCAATTCATCATATAATGCCTTCAAGGCCATAATCATAATACATTCAATAAGTAAACACCTCCACCATAAGTGGATCGCACATCAATCTATCACAATTCTACATTAACAGTGAAGTTAGGTCAACTTTCCCTTTTCCAAAGCCACAATCACCATTCCTCAATTCTTCAACAATTATCAATAGATAAACATAGATAATAATAGAAATCAACTACTCAACTCAACCTAAGCATTTTTCCATCATCATTCAATCATAAACATTCAACCCACTTCATAAGACAAATTTAGGAAACTTGGAAAGACATGAGTTCATGGACTTTTTTTTCTTAAAACCATCAATAAACATCAACAATAACATAAATCATCATTAAAAATCATTTAATGCAAGAACCCATGCTAGAACCAAAATTAGGACTTTATTGAGTTTTTGAAGAGCTTTCAAAACACTTTGATTTGGCTCCTTGAATGGAAAAGGAATCAAGGATAAAAAATCCCCATACCTTAACCTTCATGAATCCCACGAAAATTGAAGAAGAAACACCATGAAATCCTCAAACCTAGCTCCCACTTCATCTTCTTCTTTGAGATAGAGAGAAATATAGAGAGAGGGAAGACTTTGGAATTTTGATTTTGGGAAAAGAGAGTAAATGACTTGTTAAAAGACTTAAAACCTTATATAAGTCATTTAATTAACTCCTAACCGACCCCCTAAGCCCTTAATCAAATAACTAATTAATTCCCAAAGCCCCAACTAAAAATTAAAATGTCAAAAACTGGCAGCATTTACGGACCCCAAATCTCTTTGAACTAAACTCAAAAAGCCGATTTACATTATTTAATCAAGTTGTCAACTTCAATACACATGTGAGGCACTAGTTCTTCCTATTTCATTTTTAGGGTCGTTACAGAAGATATTTCTGAAGCATATCCTGGTTGGAGAGTATTCTTTGATGGAGCGGCAAATCACCAATGGAAAGGTATCGGAGCAGTCGTAGTGTCAGAATTCGGTCAGCATTATCCTATGGTGGCTAAACTCCGATTTAATTGCACGAACAACATGACTGAGTATGAAGCCTGCATCTTCAGTTTAAAGATGGCAATCGACATGAACGTTCATGAGCTTCTAGTCATTGGAGACTCAGACTTGCTGATTCATCAAGTTCAAGGAGAATGGGTCGTGAAGAACCCAAAAATCACACCGTACGTGCAGTATATACAGAAGTTGTGCAAGAGATTTTTCAAGATTGAGTTCAGACATACTCCCAGAACACAGAATGAGTTGGCCGATGCTCTTGCCACCATTGCCTCGATGATTAAACATCCAAATACAAGTTATATTGATCACTTGGATATAGAGGTAAAAGAGCAACATGTCCATTGTTCACAAATTGAAGTAAAACCAGATGGTTTGCCTTGGTATTTCAATATCAAAAGTATTTAGAGGAAGGGACTTATCTTGAGAATGCAACGTTCACCCAGAAGAAGTCGATACGCCATATAGCCCTCAATTTCTTTGCAAGTGGGGAAATCATTTATAGGAGGACTCCAGATTTAGGTCTTCTCAGATGTGTTGATTCTATTGAAGTTGCGAAGCTTCTAGAACAAATACACGCCAGAGTTTGTGGTACTCACATGAATGGACTCACTTTGGTGAGGAAAATCCTCCGGGCTGGCTATTTTTAGATGACTATGGAACATGATTGTTGCAAGTTTGTACAGAAATGTCATAAATGTCAAGTGCATGGAGATTTGATTCGAGTCCCACCTCATGAACTCAATGCTATGAGTTCACCTTGGCCGTTTGTAGCTTAAGGCATAGATGTCATTGGTCCAATAGAGTCGACCGCCTCTAACGGACACAGATTCATTTTGATCGTTATTGACTACTTCACCAATTGGGTGGAAGCAGCGTCGTACAAATCGGTAACCAATAAGGTTGTAGCTGATTTCGTTCGCAACAATTTGATATGTAAGTTTGGAGTGCCAGAATCCATTATTACTGATAATGGAGCGAATCTTAACAGTCACTTGATGAGAGAGATATGAGAACAATTCATGATTACTCACCGGAACTCAACCGCCTATCATCCCCAAATGAATGGAGCTGTAGAAGCTGCCAACAAGAACATAAAATTTTTTTTGAGGAAAATGATTGATAATCACAGAGGTTGGTATGAGATGCTGCCGTATGCTTTGTTGGGTTACCGAACAACCGTCAGAACGTCGATTGGAGCTACTCCATATTTGCTAGTATATGGAACAGAAGCAGTTATACCTGCAGAAGTTGAAATACCTTCATTAAGAATCATCCAAGAAGCTGAATTGAGTGATGGCAGATTGATTAGTTAACATTGATTGATGAGAAGAAAATGGTTGTTTGTCATAGACAACTGTATCGACAGAGAATGATTCGTGTTTTCCACAAGAAAGTAAGAGCCATAATGTTTGAGATAGGTCAGTTGGTTCTCAAATGCATTTTCCCTCATCAGGATAAGTACAAAGGGAAATTCGCACCAAATTGGCAAGGACCCTACATGGTTCGTAAAGTGTTATCTGGAGGTGCCTTAGTCCTGTCGGAGATGGATGGCACCGAATGGCCCAAACCAATCAACTCAGATGTTGTCAAGAGATATTATATGTAAAGTTTCAGTTTGTATCTTCTGTCATTTCCTTGTAATCATTTTATTTGCTTGTAATCGCTTCATTTCAAATTTTATCCCTTTTTGTAATGAACTACGTTCGACCTGAATTCTCGAGAATAAGATACGTAGGAGGCCTATGTCGGCCTCAGTCGGTTTCTTTGTAAATTTCCTAATTTTTATTAATCCTCCAGAGGTGGAACTACGTTTGACCTGATTCCTGTGTCAACGGGATACGAAGGCGCCATAACGGCTAGGTTATATTTCCCGTAAGATTTCTATTTCTCTTTACAATAGAAACTGGGACAAAATTTTTGAGAGGAACTAAAAAATTCTCAAGAAGAAGATTTTCTCCAACAAGTCAAGGCTGAAGTTACTTCGAGATTTGCAACTGGGACAAATTTTTTGAGAGAATCTCAAAAATCCAGTGATTTACTCACCATGAATTCGAGATAAGCCAAGACATTTAAATGAGACAGAAATTTTTGAGGATGACCTCAAAGATTTCAAAAGGTTCATCGGCAGTTTAGCGCAACTTTGAATACTTCCCAACAATTAATCAGATAGATATCGAAAGATCAACTCCGAATGACGTTCATTAAACTTGATATGACATGACACTTGATGGTGACCTTTTCCAAATACTATTTTTGAAAATCTATTTTTCTTAAAACTTTTCCTTCAAGTTTTAATTATGTTTGCATAAAAATGTTTTGTCTTATCTATCAAGAGGCGGGAGATTGGAGAAATCAACCGGAGATAGCAAGACAAGGAGAAGACAACAAAAAAGATCGACACAGATCAGTTCACTTTTAAACTAACAATTTTTCTGTCGATCCAGATATAAATAAGTTTACCTCAAAATCAGTTTATTCCTCCATTCAATGAATATAGAGAAATAAAAACGGCGAAAAGCTCCCCAAAATTGACAATTTTTTGTGGATGCAGGAAATATTCTATGCTTCTTATGACAAAGATTTAGGAATATGAATAACATCATTTCATTCAAATTCCCCAACAAGGCGAAGTCCATAATGAACATACGATTATGTTTGTCTGCATTATATTATCAGATATGATAATATTCTTACCCTGAAGGTTATTTATATTGCATTGTCGAATGACATGATGCCACTACTCTAAGATTTAATCACATCGTATTGTCGATTGAGACGATATCACTACCCGGAGAGTCATTTATATCGTATTGTTGAATGAGATAATACCATTACTCTGAGGGTCATTTTTATTTGTATTGTCGATTGTGACGATATCGCCACATAAACATGCCCCAAAGATCACCTACGTTGCTCGGTAAATCATCATCTTCATTCGGGACCGAGGATGAGATCATCAAAAGAATTCATGCATTGCAAAAGAAGATTCACGCTTTGCAAGAGAAGATTCATACATTGCAAGACAAGATTCATGCATTGCGAGACAAGATTCATGCATCGCGGAGAAGTCATTAATCGCAGAGAAGTCATGCATCACGGAGAAGTCACGCATCGCGGAGAAGTCATGCATAGTAAGAGAAAGAAGTCATGCATCGCGGAGAAGTCATGCATAGTAAGAGAAAGAAGTCATGCATCGTGGAGAAGTCATGCATAGCAAAAGAAAGAAGTCATGCATCGCAGAGAAGTCATGCATAGCAAGAGAAGAAAGTCATGCATAGTAAGAGAAAGATTCATGCATAGCAAGAGAATGAGTCATGCATCGCAAGAGAAAGAAAGTCATGCATAGTAAGAGAATGAGTTACACATTGCAAGAGGAAGATTTACCCATCACAAGAGAATCATCAACAACGACATCAAGAGAATTGTCAACATATTACATCAGCCTACTTTATTGCTTCGATATCAAAAGAAGAGTGCATTGAAGATTACATTGCAAATATAATATACAAGTTTTATTTGCTTTACATAAAACCCGATGAAGTTGACGTCAATGTTCAAGGAGAGAGATTAAGTGTCAACACAGTAAAATACACTATCTCTCTATTTGAATTGTATTTTTATGCTAATGAGTTTTATCTCAGTCTTTTTCAAGAGCATCCAAGAGGATGAATTCTCAAAACAAACTACAGGTGCGGACGACATCAAAAAACATGCAGTACAACGTGGAACTTTTTCTTAGCAGCGAACTAGGACATAGTCCAAAGAGGAGTGCCAAACTCTTAGGACACGAGCAGATGAGTGACTTCCACCACAATCAAACCACACCCCTATCAGAAGGCATGTGGGTTTATCTTTGGGTCTGTCGATTTCAGCTTTGCATTCGAAAATTTTTTGTCTCTACTGGAAGCAGCTTTTCAATCTGAGTGACAATGCACTAAGAGCTTTGGAAATTATGTCCGTGTGAGTTCTTAATTATGGGTGTGAAGCACGCCACATTCATGGCTAAGAGTTTGCAAGCCTTCTTTTCACACTCGACTTATTTTGTCATTCCTCCAGAACCAAAGGTCATCTTGCATACTAGATTTCCTTTCAACCGATAGAGTCGAACTACAAGTGGCCTGAATTCTCATATAACCTGAGATATGTAGGAAACCCATTTCCAGGGTTCGACCATAATGCTTATAGTCCATGCGAAATCCCATTTCCTAGAAAAGACGAATATGTGGTCTGTCAAAATTGGATTAGTCAATTTCATTTTTCTCAAATTTCTTGCATCAATCCGATAAAATGAGGGACAGTTGTTGACACCCAATTTTGACCCGCCACGATAGGAATTAAATTTGAGCTTCCTAATTTTCAAACAAGTTGAAATAATTGGTTTTGTGAAAAACTCAAAATATTTCTCAAGTTTTTAAAATGATTTTACTTATTTATGTGATTTTTAAATAATTAATGTGTTTTATATAGGTACATATATTCAATTAGTTTATTTTTTAAGTAGTTGAGATGCGTCACGAGTATTTTTATGCTTATGAGTTAAATATTTTATTAATATAATTTAGACTTACTTATAGTTATACTTTTATGACAATTAGTTTAATTATTTTATGATTAAGATCGATTATTTTATTTTGTGAAATGTAAGAAGCTCATTAATTAATTATATTAATTCGTCTTATTTAAGTTAGTCGAATTTGCTAAATTAAACTCGATGTGGCTAAATTCTTAAATTCAAAAGACCAATTTTGGGCCCTTTTCTTTAATTTTCAGTGGTCCAAGTCCAATTCCAGCCCACTTTTAATATACCCAATCATCTTGACCCGACCCACATTTTTTTGTTCAACAAAATAAACCCATTTCAACAATATACACATACAACAATACAATACCCGACCCCCTGCCAGCTTCTTCTCCAGCAAAATCCAGGAACAACAACAATTCCCGGTAGCCCACTCCATCCCCACCTCCAACCGACCAATCCAGCCCAATTCCCATCTAACCTAGCCCACTTGCTAATTCCAAAAAGGTCTAGAACGTTAATCTCAGCAGCAGCTCCAACAATTCCTCACACGAGAACATGCAACAACGCGCTCACTGAAGCAGCGAGGAACGCGGAAAAACAACAATGTAATTTTTGTTTCTACTCCAACGTCTCTCTCAACCAAGTACTATGGCAGCAGCACGCGGTTTTCGCCCTTTCCTCATTCGGAATGGAACGAAAACCTCAGAAAAGGGGTTTGTCCAAAATGGTGAAATATTTTGATTTTTTAAATCTTGAATTAGGCCTTGGTTTGTCCGATTTTTAGTCTGTTTCCCCTATTTCCAAACCCTATTCTCCTTTCCTCTGTTTCCCCTATTTCCGAACCCTATTCTCCTTTCTATATAATTGCTTTGGTTCACTATTGAAAGGGGAGATTTTTGAGTTTGAAAAATTGGTGTTAGAGACAATCATTAGAGAAAACAGTGGAAAGATTGGGAGTAGGAGAAAAGTATTAGAAAGGAAGAAATATACTTAAGCCATAGTTTCTAACGGTATAAAGAGATTAGAAATCTCGATTTCGCTCAGCCTTTGCCATCGTTTGCATTGTTTGTTCATCCAAGTTCCCGAAATTCTGCTTTGGTGTGACGTTGCTATGCATTCTAGCTCGTTGTTGTCCCATTCGCTGCCCCGAAAAGGTAAATGTTTTTTTTTTAATCTTAACCCGTTTTAGTTTGTATTTTGTTAGTGAACTGAAACTTTTCTGCAGATTCTTTTGTTCCTCTTTGTTTGAATGTCATGCCTTCGTTTTTTCTTAGTTCACTGTTGATGTTTGATGTTTGGTTGTGTGGGCTTGAGTTGGAGTGTTTAGTCAATATAGGTTTGAAGACATGTCTTTTTTTGTGTGATTTATGCCTGCCCTTTTTATTATTATTATTATTATTAGGAACTTGGCTTTTCTTGTTGGTTTTAGTGTCTAATATTTTGTTCCCATGGTTTTGTTATCGCTCAACCTATACCTGCTAGGATGTCTAAAATAATGCCTTTGTAATTAGTTTGATTATCATGCCTACTTTCCCTATATTTTGAGTATAGTAGTTAATAGCTTTAAGCCCTTTTTCGCGAGTTTATTGAAAGTGTCGACTTGATTAAGATTGTTCTCCATTTTTTTAGTAGGTTATGGGTATGCTGGTCCCCATTTTCATGAGTTTTGTTGTGATATGTCTATTTTTCTACTCCCTTAGTTCTTTAAAGAGTCGAAACGTAGTTGGTTCTTCCTTGTATAGCCTCATTCGGTTTTCAACATCTTGGTATCTATCACTATCATGCTTGTTGTGGCCTATTTCAACATCAAGTCCTTCTTTGGTTTGTGTAGTTTCTGAATACGCAGAATCTCAATTAAATAATGCGAAAATTGTATGTAATACTATCTCTTATTTTATCATCCCGGTAGCCTTGTTTCTCTTTTCTTAGATGTTTATTACTTGCTAGCCCTTTCATATGCTTTAAAGTCCTTTAAACCATCGGTCTCTTGAGCCTATTACTTGTTTCTAGTCTGCTGTTTTCCTAGAGGTTCATAGTTGACAACTACTTTATACCGTGATACTCATTCATGACTGGTGTTAATCCATGTTTTCATATAAGTTTAGACTTTGGCTCGTCTATGTTTAACTCAGCGTTACATGAGTATGAGTCTATTGAAGTGTTGAAGTATTGGTCTGATTTTGCATAACTATTTGAGTTTTCTTTATAGTCCAAATCTGAAGGTCAATCTTGTGGTTTTAGCCTTTCTTGGGTTGTTTATATAGTCGTAGAAATTTCTTGTTATTCCTTTCATTAATTCGAATTCATAGTGTTTGGCAGTGTTGTCTCTTCCTTCTTTTATGGTAATTGATGTGTTTTTAATGTTAAATCATGAGAAAAATTAAACCACGTCTCATTGTTCACCCGTTCTGTGTTGTTAATTGGTTATCTCTACAATGCCTATCTACTACTCATTAAATGTTTATCATATGCCACATGTCAACTTTGTTAAATCCGTATATTTGCATATTCATACAGTAGTATTTGTTCAGTTACACAAGTGTTTATGTTCTTCTCTTAATTAGAGTGGTCCTACCTTCCAAAATTAGTTTGGTTATTTAACGTTAATTACGTGGATTGTCTCATTTAGTCCCCTTACTTGCGATTCAAATATTATGCTAAGACGTTGAATTCTATCCTCTGCTAATTCCTTTTCTCTTGCTTTGCCTATATACATGTGAAATCTGTCCAAGTTCATCATGAACTCCTCTTTCCTCGCATTTTGAGAGAGCCGTAAAGGCTCAAATTCCCTTTTTTAGTCATCCAGCCTAGGGAATCGAAGAACAAAAAACCGAAAATTGACGAACAGGAATTAGAGCTGATCCGGATTGTATACACTTAATGTGTATACGAAGATTGAGAAATGGGCCCAAAGAGCTCCAAATTCAGTTCTTGCATTTTGTTATTTTGGGCCTAAGCCCTTGTCTTTACTTATTATTATCTTGTTAGAATTTAGGACAGGTGGAAGATGGGCCTAAGGCCCAAAGAAATAAATTTTGAAATTTAGTCTAGGACAGGTACAAAGAGTGGCAAAAGTTGGGCCCTAGGTCTAAAACAAAAAATAGGCCCAAGTACTGGCCCAGGCGGACAGGAACCAGATTTGGGCCCAAGCCTCTTTCCCTCTTTGATTTATTATGTTTATTTACTTGTCAATATCTGCTACTAGATCTCAAGGTTTTAAAATTCAAATCCCCAAAAGATATCCGTTTTGATATTATAACTTAACTAAATCAATCACCCTTAACGAGGCCTAAAAAATTAATTTTGCAAGATAGCTCACTTAGATAATACCTAAATATTCCCCTTTGCTCTCCTTTAAAACAATCCTAACTATAAATCGCTCAATTCAAATTAAGTTAATCCACTTTTAGCCAAATAATTAATTGTCGGATAACCGCATATTAGCAGGCATTTCGGGTGCTTTCAAACCCTTCACGAAATGCTAATAAGAACCCCGAACCCCCTTAAATTTTTTTCAATTGATTTCCTGTTTTAATCTTTTGAAAAGTCAATTTTTTTAATTTTCCTTTAAAAATTAAGTGACGGCTCTTAAAACTAGTCCAATCAATCTTTTTTAAATATAACAAAAATATATTCATTATGAGGAGCCCAAAACCATCATGCTTGATGATTCTCACAAAACTCAAGTGCTTGGAACGGGAGATGTCGAATTGTGTTTTACTTGTGGAAGAGTATTAACTTTAAAAGATGTACTCTATACTCCTTCCATGAGAAAAAAATTGATGTCTAGTTTTCTTCTTAATAAAGAAGGCTTTAAACATATTATTGAATCTGATCAATATGTAATTGTGAAGAAGGATATTTTTGTGGGAAAGGGGTATGCTTCTGATGGGATGTTCAAATTGAATGTAGAAGTGAATAAAACTTCTTCTTCTGTTTATATGTCTTTTTCTACTAATTTTTGGCATGCTCGTTTGTGTCATATTAATGATCATTATGTTGGAATCATGAATAGTTTAGGATTAATCCCAATGGTTAAAAAGAATTTTGAGAAGTGTGAGGCTTGTAGTAAAGCCAAAATCACCAAAAGGCCTCATTTCCAAGTTGAAAGAAAAATTGATTTGTTAGAATTAGTTCATACTGATATTTGTGAACTTGGTGGAATTTTAACTCGTAGAGGTAATAGATATTTTATCACTTTCATTGATGATTTTCTAAGCTTACATATGTTTACTTGATGAAAAATAAAAGTGATGATTTTGAAAATTTCAAAACTTATCTCCATGAGGTTGAAAATCAGTTTGGAAGAAAAATAAAAAGAATTAAAAGTGATAGAGGCCGTGAATATGAGTCAAATGAGTTTAATTCTTTTGTTAGATCATTGGGAATAATTCATGAAACTACTCCTCCTTATTCTCCTTCATCTAATGGAGTAGCGGAAAGGAAAAATAGAACTTTGGTTGAATTGACTAATGACATGCTTGTTGAGTCACATGCACCTTTAAATTTTTAAGGTGAAACTATTTTAACTGCTTGTTATGTGTTGAATCGTGTGCTCATAAAACTCTAAACTGACACCTTTTGAATTGTGGAAAGGTTACAGGCCAAGTTTGGGATATCTAAGAGTTCGAGGTTGTCTAACCTTTGTGAGGCTAATGGATCCCAAGATTACAAATTTGGGTAAGAAAGTTACTACTTGTATTTTTCTTGGTTATGCTTCAAATAGTACAGCCTATAGATTTTTTAATCTTGAAGATAATATTGTGATAGAATCGGGTGATGCTATTTTTCATGAAAATAAATTCCCTTTTGATTCTAAAAATAGTGGGGGGTCAAAGGATTGAACAAAATACTTTGTCACTACCTAGTTCTTCTACTTCTACTTTAAAAAATAAAGAATTGATGATTTTGAGTTGAGAAGAAGTAAAAGAACTAGAGTAGAAAAATATTTTGGTCCTGATTTTTATGTGTTTAATGTTGGAGATGACCCTCTCACTTTGAAAGAAGCATTATCTTCACATGATTCTATATTTTGGAAAGAGGCTGTAAATGATGAAATGGAATCACTAATTTCTAATAAAACTTGAAAGTTAGTTGATTTACCACCGGGTTGTAAAACTATTGGTTACAAATGGGTCTTAAGAAAAAAGTTGAAACCGGATGGATCTATTGATAAATATAAGGCTAGGCTAGTTGCAAAATGTTTTAAACAACTAGAAGGCCTAGAATTTTTTGATACTTTTTCACCGATAACAAGAATTACATCCATAAGACTTTTAATTGCTATGGCTGCAATTTTTTATTCGCAAATTCATCAAATGGATGTAAAAACTGCTTTTTTAAATGGAGACCTAAATGAGGAATTTATATGGATCAACCCGAGTCTTTTGTTGAAGCAGGACAAGAAAGAAAAGTATGTAAACTTACTAAATTCCTATATGACTTGAAACTGGCACCTAAGCAATGGCATGAAAAGTTTGATTCCTACATGATTGAAAATGGTTTTAAAACAAATGAGTGTGATAAGTGCATATATCATAAGTCTTGGAATAATTCACATGTAATTATTTGCCTATATGTTGATGATTTATTGATTTTTGGCTCTAACATAAATGTTATTGATGAAGATAAAAATATTCTTAGAAGCCATTTAGATATGAAAAATCTTGGTGAAGCAAATTTTATTCTTGGAATAAAAATAACAAGAACATGTGAGGAAATTTTCCTTGACTAGTCACATTATGTTGAGAAAATTTTGAAAAAATATAACTTTCATGATTACAAGCATGTTGCTACTCCTTTTGATTCAAGTGTTCACTTATTTCCTGTTGAAAGTGAAAAATGATGTAGTAAATCAAAAGGAATATGCTAGCATAATCGGAAGTTTGAGATATGTGATTGATTGCACTAGGCCTGATATTGCATATGCAGTAGGAGTACTTGGAAGGTTTACAAGCAAGCCAGGTAATGAACATTGGCATGCTATAACAAGAGTGATGAGATATTTAATTTGAACAAAAAATTGTGGTTTGTTTTATAAAAAATATCCTGCTATACTTGAAGGCTTTTCTGATGCAGATTGGAACACTTTATCAGGTGATTTATGTTCTATCACTGGTTATGTCTTTACTTTAGGTGGTGGTGCTGTTTGTTGGAGATCAAAAAAGTAAACTATAATTGCTAACTCTACCATAGAGGGTGAACTAATTGCTTTAGCTTTGGCTAGTGAGGAAGCGAATTGGTTAAGAGATTTATTGTTTCAAATACCTTATTTTGAAGAACCAATTCCTCCTATTTTAATTCATTGTGATAGCACCGCCGCGATTGGTAGAGTTCAAAATCGTTATTACAACGGTAAATCAATACCTATAAGGAGGAAACACAGTAATGTAAGATCGTATTTGACAAATGGTACCATTAATGTTGATTATGTCAAGTCTTGTGATAATCTTGTAGATCCTCTTACTAAGGCCTTAACAAGAGAAAAGGTCTGGAGCACATCGAGGGGGATGTGATTGAAGCCTACAAATCCTTAAGTCATATATGAGGAAACCCAACCTGGGGACTAGAGATCCTATAACCAGGCTCAAAGGGAAAAACTAATCATATGATGACTTGTTGTGGAAAATGCACTATCTTGTTATTCCCTCCCTATGATGTGAGTGCATTGTTTCCTGTAGTTTGTGAAGGTTGAGTTGATAAAACTCTTAATAAATATCTGTAGCCCGTATGGGTGGAGTGTTAAGCTTACAGGAGCACTCTCGATAGATTTCACCTATGTGAGTGTGGAAGTAGGTCACTTCCTATGAGAATTGGGCTTATTCTCAAAAGCACTCATGAATCCGGGATAGCACATGGCCATAACGTGCTGGCTTTAAAGCTCATGTCAACACTTTGATTATTATGTGTGAGCAGTGATATTTTATTTTCCTTAAGCAGTCATAGTTTAAGTCTGAGACTACTACGACTCTGGAGTAAAAGTTACTATTTCACTAAGTGGAAGTTCAATGCAGAGCACACCTTCATTATGCATAGTAATCTTCCTTCAGCTGATAGACTCTCCTATGTAATATTAAAATGAGTAGGGGATTGTTGATCAACATTTTAATATTAATATTTTATATATTAATTTGTTAAAAGTTAGGAGTCAAATGGTGCCTTTGGTGTCAAGTTATCCGTTGGTGGTAATTCATTTGTCTTAACGGTTGGAAATATATTTGGAGCATTACTCCATTTGGAGTAAGTGCTGATGTTACTGACTGTTTCTCTTGCAGCATCGTTAGTGGCATCTTGGCCATAAGTTCTCCATATTATTTCTCCATTATCTCACTCTTTATTCCTCCATTATACCTTGTAACTTATGTAACTCCTAAGGTCATTATCTTCATTATTTACTACACCATTTATCTTACTACTCATTGCTAGAAAGACTTCTTCTAGTATAAATAGTGGTGGTCTTCATTTGGGTTGTGATACACAACATACAGAAGAAAAAATATAGAGTGCATAAAGTTTATCAAAAAGAGAGTTCTTATTATTTGAAGGGAGGTGCTCTTTTTTGTGGAGCTTTGGACTCAACTCTTGTCTAGAGTTGTTGAGTTATACTTTGTGAAGGTTGTTGTATCCTGGAGGGGACAAGTCAAGAGTACCACTGCTGGACCGGTGAAAAACATTTGCTGCAGTGGGCTTGAATCTCCTTAAAGAGAGCGAGATATCCGCGCCTCAGCCTGAAGAGATTTATTTCTTTATTTTTATTTTCAATTGTAATCTTGTATTTTTTGTTATCTTGTAAATTTTTCACTAACAATTTTTTCAAGCCCACTACAACAAAATAATATCACTCAACTATATCTATTTTTCTCAAAACATATATACTTGATATAATAAAAATATTTCTCTCCTAGTGACAAGTCACGTTATTCCCCTTTTAAACTAAGTTTTTAGCTCTTTTAAATTAACCATGCCAATAGCCTAAAATAGATCATCCGGAGCTAATCAAATTGTCCTAAATTTCATACGACATCAGATTCTCCAGACGTTGTCAACTATTTCAACTTAAAGCTCTCCTGATCATCTCGAGAAGCATGTCAACCATCCAAACACATCACATACAAAAAGAGGCAAAATAAAAAAATCACAAAAAAATAAGCAAATAACTACGAGAGTCATTACATATATAATTATAGCATTTTTTTTAATATAATGTTAAATTTATTATTAAATGATAAATAAAAATATAAGATAACAAGAGATGTAGTAAAAGAAACTGGGGCGCGGATGTGGAGGAAAACTTTTATCTCCTTGAACAAATTGTTGTACAAATGAATAAATTCAATTTGCTATTAATAAAAGAAAAGAAGATGCCGTAGACTTTTCAGGAAGCTTCTTATATGTTATTTACTTGAGTTAGCTATTCACAAGTTGTCTGCTTGATTGTCAACTTTAAAAAGTTGGTGTAAATCTTTTTAAGGACCTGTTTTGCATACTGCTTGCATGAGCTATTTCCTTAAATTGTTTGCAAGTTGCCTGCTTAATTACAAACTTTTTTAATATGTCGTATGAATATTTAAATGGACATCCACAATACGTTGTATTTTTTTAATATATATCAAATTTTCTTTATTACATAAAACATATAACATGGTTAATTACAATTTTGGTTTCAAATGTTCTTTTCCACATAATCACTAGTATGTGCATAAGTTCGATGGAAATCTATATATTGTTTTATGCGAGATAAAATGTAATATAAAAATTTGAGATTAGTAATATATGAATTAAATATCTAAACAAATTTTAATTTATTAGATAAATAAATATTTTTGAAATATATATTATAATATTTTTAAGACAACAAATAAATTTCCCATAACAAATAATCCCTATACCATGTTATAGACTTTTGTATTATTACTTCTTGTATTTTATTATTTTATATACGATCATTATATTATTAATCTTTGCATTACAAATCTCTGCATGTTACTAGTTTTAATACTACTCACTTTTAAACGAAATGACCACTTAAGGTTTATGAAAAAAGGTCAAAAAATACCTCTAACACATTACAAATGACTAAAATATGTCTGCATTTTATATATTGGATTAAATTTATCCCTCATTTTAGCTTTTGTGGTTAAAATATGCCTTAACACATTTGCTATGACTCAAAATATCATTCTTCCATCTATTTAATCAAATTTAATTTTCTCCCGATATTATTTTCAAACTTAAAATCGCACTTCCATTAACAATACAATGATATGATATTTAATTAAGCATGTGACATATTTGTTTATTAATTCCATATAAAATTCTAATCCAATCCATCTATATATGACACAAGTCAAACTCAAAACCCATTTTTAATGTAATACAACTAGATGATAAAATTATTTTTTCACATTCCATTTTCAATCCGTTCATGTATATGTGCAATGCGTGATGCTACAATTTACACGAAATCTGTATAGTATAAGCTATGGGTCACATCAATACCAATTTTATTATATATTCATAATAATTTTATTTGTGTTAATCTTAACCATACCAAAACCGATTTGTATCCTTTTAGGCTGAGATCTCATCAATAAATAAATAAATATCACATATTAATTTAATATAATATAATGAAAGAGTAATTTTAATCCTAAAGAAGAATATTTTAAAGTTAGTTTTAATTTCATTACAAAAGGAGAAAAGAAAGCATTTTAAAGTTATTTTTAATATTTACATGACTTAACCATGTCATTTTATTGAATTGAAAGAAAGTGAAAAAGTCATGACTTTGAGGTCCACATGCACCAACTGAGTGTTGGTATGAGGCAATTAGGGACAGTAAATTTCCTTCTCAAAATAGGAATATTCTTGGGGAAAACATTATAATATAAAGATTCAAGATTCATTCAAATCCTGTGAATAAATCATCATCACTAGCTACAATTTTGTTCCAATTCCGCAATCAGACAACCACTACCCTCTCCCATATAAATCATTATACAAAAAATAGTTGTCTCGTATTAGTTGTCCATCTTACTAAATCAAAAAAGTATTAATTACCTTTTTTTCTTATATTATTCTTGCAATTAATTTTTTTAAAAAATATTCATATTTAATTGTAACATTTTCAAGAAACTTTTTAAGAAGTGAATGATCTTCTTATTTATAATTTCTCAAAAGAACCGTGCAAAATGATCTAACTAATAGAGAAGAAAAGGAGTATGAATTTGAATTCATATGCACAAATCATCATGCAAAGGTATATATATAAACCAGATGGAGGTTGCCCCGTGCCCAATACATATGACGCGACAATAGTTAGGAATATTTATAAGGCGAGAATAGTCAGGAAGAAGCCCTCGATACATCAAAGTTACTGGTTTCATAAATGAACATACATCTGTGTATCGATTCTCCATTCAGTTTTGAGGATCAATCAAAACTACGAATTTGCAATGAATGAATATCTGAACTCCCTCTTGATCCAGATAAAATATAGCCAATGTCGTCATTGTACCAAACTAAGAAAACTTGGTCTTCCAGCATTTGGTTAAAATAGAAAATGTCTATAGTATTTTTGTGTTGTCACACACATAGTAATTGCGGAGCAACAATAGTACTAAACCACCAATCTTACATTTTCATCTTGCACAATTATAGTTTGGAAATGTATGGCTTAGCGGAGAATAATATTTATCCACCACCTGAACTTAGCATGTTTATTTTGTGATTATTATGCCAATAGTAAGCATCTGTTCCATAACGGCAGTAGAAGCTACACAAAGAATAGTGAAATTGTTAGAATGAAGCATGTTGTAGCAAGTTAATAAGCTATGTCGTAACTACAGAGGTGGAAGGAAACTTAAAATTGTAGGCATTAGCATTAGTCGCCATTATAATTTCTTTTGGAATATCTTTGTAAAAAACCTATTATAGCTATAAGTTCAAATTTAGTACACTACCAGTCATTGCTGATCAAGTAGATGTCCATTATTTCATAGTATCATTAATTCTACAAAAGAACAAAAGAAGAATTTAAAGTATAAGGTTGATCAGAATGAGGATAGGAAATCCTTGACATTACAAATATTTTAAAACTGAACTGTGATCTATTGCCCAGGAAATAAAATTATATCAAATAATTATTAACTTATGTATAGCAAATAATTATCAAGAAGATTACAACAAATTACCAGATAATAAAAAAAGTTAAAGAAGCTACATTAGAAAATTGAAATCGAAGAAGGTTGCTTCTTTGGAGAATATTCACAAACAAGTAGAGAGCAAAAGTTGACTCAATAACGAATTTTCAAAAACAACATACTTGCTTTCCCCAAACCAACAAAAAGAAGGAAGGAAAAGTACAAATTGTTAAAGAATGACAAAAGTCCCACATCGTTGGTTAATGAGATGGGTGGACTCCTTATAAGGCTTGGGCAATCCTCCTCCCTTTGAGCTAGCTTTTGGGGTGCGAGTTAGGCCTAATACCTAATTTAATATGGTAACAGAGCAGGGCCCGCTCACCCGATGTTGGGGCCCCCAAAATCAAAATTGACCACGCACCAGATGCTAAGCACTGGGCGTGAGGTGAGGTGTTAAAGAATGACAAAAGTCCCACATCAGTGGTTAATGAGATGGGTGGACTCCTTATAAGGCTTGGGCAATCCTCATCCCTTTGAGCTAACTTTTGGGTAAAGTACTCCAAAGACTCAAATATAGTAAATAAAGAAGGTGGTAAGACCCTTGCAGAGTTCCCCAACAGCATAGAGCTTGGGAAGCTCGGATCCAGTCAAGATCCAAACAACAATGAGCACTCAACTACTAGTAAAAGGGGAGAAAGTTGACTGTGTGAGTTAGGCCTAAGACCAAATCAACAAAATAATACCGTAATTTGAAAAATTTTATTATGGTAGAGGCCCAACCAACCAAAGTTGGGTGAGGCTCCACCCATTTTTTGACATGTGGATCGTGGGGCCCAAGCTATTAGCTAAGGCTAGAAAATGAAACCAAAAGGAGAGAGAATGTAAAGTTTGAGTGGGAATTGCAAGACAATTGTGGGGTCCACATCAATTTCAATTAAATAAATTTAAAATATTATATTAAAAGTGGAAAAGTGCACAGTAAAAAAAGGTAAGAAAGGGAATAAAAAGTCATGTTATTAGCTTATCAATATTTTTATTTTCTGTTTTATAAAATAAAAGTTATGGTTTAGATACAATTTCAATTGACCACTACTTTATTTGATTATAATAAACTTTGCACGTTTTTTAAGAAATAATAATAATGTATATTTATGTCATACTCTACTAAGCTAGAGGTTGACTATAGATTTTCAAATACTTTTGTCAAGTTATTTTTGCGTGAAGTTTCATCATGTGTTTTATCCTAGATTTTGAGACAAATATTCAATTTTTTAAAGAAATATGATATATATTTCCAGATTCTAAAAACTATTAAAAATATCCGTAATTTTGTATAATCATTTTATGAAAACGCATGACAACAAATATAATTAGTATGAATTTAAAAGGAAAAAAAAACAAAAGAAAAATATCATTAATTTTTATATGAAAAAGTATTATTAATACTTGTAATTGAAAGTTACATCGGATAACAAGCCTAAATGAAAATTGTATAAAATATATATATATATATATAGAACTATATAAGTTTTATACAAAGAACTACGACTGAAACTCAATCCAAATTATAAACAATGGGTGTTATTATTTATTAAAAACACCCATGTTGAACTCTATTTAACATTTATTTAACGTGTTGAATTGAATATCTATTAAAAAATATTATTCTTATATTGAAATTTGTTTACACTCTATTTTCTTTAAACTCGCGTTACTTTTAAAAATAGTTCTATATTACAAGATAAGATAAGATTTGTGTATATTTTATTGTCTTCAAACTAATTTACTATTAACGTCAAATACCAAATTATAAAATAAAAGTTTAAAGAAAATAAAAATATTGATCAACTAATAATATGACTTTTTATTCCCTTCCTTA
>JAJOOR010022932.1:0-11163 GCA_036250505.1 Solanum acaule | reverse complement strand
AGATTGTCAAGATTCTTTTCCTAGTTGGGATTTACCTTATTTCTTTATTTATATATAGGTTATTAATATTTTCCTTAGTCTATTTATGGTCTCCTAAGTACCATTTAATGCTTTCCTAGAAGTACTAAATTTGTTCCTAGTTATGTTACTTTATTTCCTTTCTAGAGTAGGATTCCTTGTAATTGTCTTTCTAGGGTTTGGCTGACCTTTTAGCTTCTTATAAGGGGTCTTGGACGTGCTCCCTCCTTCTCCTATATATAGCAGTCCTTTTCATTCATTAAAGGAATTTTTAGATTGATATTAATAATATTTGAGAGAGTTCTTTGAACCTTTGTGACTTGTTCTTTGAGAATTTATCTTTAAACCTTCACTAGTTTCATAGTTTAAGGTAACCTTGTTGTTATCACCCAGACCGCCCAAAGTTCCAGTAGCTCCCAACCAAGGAAAGGAGCAAAGTTCCTCGCCGAGTCCATTGGGTGCATCGCCAAGCCATTAGGCGAGCCCGACTTGGCTCACCCATTGGCCCATTTCGGGTCACTTTTGGGGCCATCTATGTAATAATGCCTAAAACTATAAATAGGCCTTTAGGGGTTCATTTTAGGATAGATTATTTTAAATGCTGAAAACTCATATTTGAGTGTTGAGAGCTTGGTTAAGCTTTTGTTGCCTTTTGTTAGAAACGTTGGTTGCTTGGGATATTGATTCCCTTGAGGGGATCGTAAAAGTTAGGTGCATATTGTAGGATTTACAGATCGAGGTCATTGGGTTTAATATACCCTTTGGTTGCTTTTTGTTTCCTCTTTTTGTGTCTATCTATCTATCTTTAATTTCCGTCTTTAATTTCTGCATTTTGGTGTGATTCCCTTATAGGAATTACATCACTTGGTAGCCTTCAAGAGGGATTACAATTCTATCAAGCCAAGACACACCACTATGCATTTCACCATCATTAAGGGTGTCAACATCAAACAAGGGATTAATACAAACAAGTTGATCAACACCAATATCACTTGATAATGAACTATCATTCAAAACACATGTATCAACACTAGGTCGACACAAATTGACTTTACTAGAAGAATCAATTTGGTCATTAGTAGGATCAACTAGTGTATCCACATTCTCAATATGTACATTATCAAAACATGGGAAAGAACTACATGACAATGTAATATCACTCAAGGCACAAGTGTCAACACTAGGTGGACACAAATTGATCTTACAAGAAGAATCTATTCGGTCATCAATAGGATCAACTAGTGTATGAACACTTTCAACAAATACATTATCACTATGTGGCAAAGAATCATTTAGCTCACATGAAATCAAGCTATCACTTATACTCAATTGGCTACTAGCCACACAATGAAGTTTTAAGCTAAAGGAAGTGCAAGAATTAGCATTGTTACCTTGTAGCTCATAACATGAAGTGTCTTCACCTTAGTTGTGCAATTCCTTAGGTTCTTTCATCACGATGAGTACTACCCTTCAATAGTATTTCCAACTCATCGGGTTCCATCTCGGTGACTCATTGAATGACCTTTTCAATATTTCCTTGTATTGAAGCAAACAACTCATTTGTGCTCATAGTATGAGGATCTCGATTGCAAAATGATAATGATCCTTCCATCATACCTTTAAAACTTAACAAACAAGTTAGTAGAAAAACCCTCACGTCACTCTTTACTTGAAATCTCAACTCACCTACTATGGCGTCGTCTCAAAATTGATAGTGAGCTAGCTTTGCCAACCAATTCAAGGTCACCTATCCTTTGTGGTGGAGTGGATTCTTTTGACAGATAAAGAAGGACAACCCAAATAAAAACTAACAGACTTGAATCAAGAAGGTTATCAATGAATTAAGGTGAGAAAAGTAGAAGAAAGAAGCATTAAAAGATTCGGACTCAAAACAAACTAAGTAACAAAAGTAGAAGAATAACTTGTTGTTACTTAATTTGAAGGATCAAAGAAATGATTTGATGATTAAAAAAAAACTAGTTAACAAGTAATTAAGGATGTTAATTTATTGTTAAATAGTTGAGAAATAGAAGAAAAATGAGTTTAGAAGAAGAAGAAGTGAATTTGGACACATAGAAAATTTTTTAGGGCCAAAAGACTCTCATACTTAGCCAAATTTTATGGCTGAAACCAAAACTCTGCTCTCTGAAGTTGTACCTCACACGCACATTAGAGAGTGGTACCTCTCTGTGTGGAAGTCAGCTTAGATGGCGCTGACATGGCTGCTGCGTTGGCAGTTGACTCTGTTGACTGCTGACATGGTTGTCCACGTGGAAATGATTTTAAAAATTCCAATTTTTTTTTTGAATTTCGATTTTTTTTTCAAATTTCCACAAGTGGACCAATAAACACTTTGACCAACTTTGAGTTGAGAATATTGGATCAAATGTACTTTCTTTCTTCTTCTTCTTCAAGAACAACTTGAATTATCAAGGACAACTAGAACACCAAGAACACACTAAATCCCAACAAGAATTATCAAGGACAACAAGAGCACCAAGAACACACTAAATCCCAACAACTTAACAATTTTACCCTTAATGAGATAAGGGTCTTGTTTGGTTGCCTTCTTTTGTGAATTCTTGAATTCATGAGATTGCCATTTGCACACATGGCCACTTTCTTCCTTCTCTTCACTTTGATGTACCTTTAACACATTATGTGTCTTTATTTGGTGTCCATCAAGCTCCTCTAAATCTTTCACGTGATCTATGATGTCCATGACGTTATCATTCGGTCCACTATTACCCATACCGAGTCATGTTGCCGCCTAGTACGTGGCAAGCCTACAACAAAATCCATGTTCACATCTTGCTACTTCCAAGTAGGAGTAGGAATATCTTGTGACAAGCCGGGGACTTTGGTGCTCAACCTTAACTTGTTGACAATTAGGACATTTGGCCACAAATTCCGCGATGTCTTTTTTCATCCCATTCCACCAATAGACTTCCTGTAGGTCACGGTACATCTTGGTGGCTCCCGGGTGAATGAATAGAATATCGAGAACTATGGGCTTCTTCTAAAATTTGTTCTCTCAAGCCATCAACATCTGGAACACATAACCTACCTTGATACCTCAATACCCTATCTCCTCTTTGGGAGAAAGCCTCAAGGGACTTTTTGAGTACCGGCTCTTTCAACTCAACTAATATAGGATCAAGGCTTTGCTTAGCCTTCACATCTATCACAAAGGATGATTCGGAACCATTATGAACCATGACACCACCCTTGGCGGAATCCACTAGTTGAACACCTAGTCGGGCAACCTATGCATATCACGAACCAACTCTTTCTTTTCATCCTCTACATGAGCCACACTACCCATCGACAACCAACTAAGAGCATCCGCTACCACATTAGTTTTGCTGGGGTGATAAAGGACACTCATATCATAATCCTTCAAGAGTTCTAACCACCTTTGTTGATGAAGATTCAAGTCCTTTTGACTAAACTCATATTGAAGACTCTTGTGATCGGTGAAAACATCCACATGGACCCATACAATACTGCCTCCATATTTTCAAGGCAAATACAACCGCCGCTAATTCAAGATCATGGGTCAGATAATTCTTCTCATAGACCTTAAGTTGTCTTCAAGCATAGGCAATCACTTTACCATTTTGCATAAGCACACATCCCAACCCAACTCTAGAGGCATCACAATACACCACAAAACCATCTGTACCCTTCGGTAAGGTCAACACCGGAGCAGAAGTAAGTCTATCTTTCAATTCTTGGAAGCTTTTCTCACAAGCCTCTGACCACTCAAACTTAGCCTTCTTTTGAGTCAAAGCCGTCAACGTAGAATCAATGGAGGAAAACCCATCAACAAACCTCCTATAGTAACCGGTCAAACCCAAAAAGCTTCTAATGTCAGAAGGAGTTAAAGGTCTAGGCCAACTCTTGACCGCATCCGTCTTCTTAGGATCTACCTCAATACCCTTGTTTGACACAATATGACCAAGGAAAGCTACAGACCTTAACTAAAATTCACACTTGCTAAACTTTGCAAAAAGTTGTTTGTCCTTAAGAACTTGCATTACAATTCTCAAATGGTCCACATGTTCATTCTCACTCCTTGAATAGATCAAAATATCGTCGATAAACACAATCACAAACATGTCTAGGTATTTCCTAAACACTCTATTCATCAAGTCCATAAATGTCGCTGTGGCATTTGTTAACCCAAATGATATATGCACAAATTCATAGTGACCATACCGGGTCCTAAAGGTCGTCTTGGCAATATCTACCCCTCTCACCCTCAATTGATAATAACCCGAACGAAGGTCAATTTTGGAGAAATAGCTAGCCCCTTGAAGTTGGTCGAACAAATCATCGATTCTCAGAAGGGGCTATTTATTCTTTAATGGTCACTTTGTTCAATTGATGATAGTCGATGCAGATTCTAATAGACTCATCCTTCTCTCTAACAAACAACACGGGCGCACCCCATGGAGTGATACTCGGTCAGATAAAACCTTTATCTAGCAAATCCTTTAATTGTTCTTTCAACTCTTTTAACTCCGCCAGAGCCATTCTATAAGGAGGAATGGAGATAGGTTGTGTATCCGGTAAAAGGTCAATACCAAAATCTGTTTCCCGCTCGAGAGGAATATCGGGTAAACCATCGGGGAAAACATTCAGGAACTCATTTACTACCGAAATCGACTCTAGAGAAGGGGTTTCAGACTCAACATCCATCACCCTAACAAGATGGTAAATACACCCTTTGGAGATCATTTTCCTAGCTTTATAACAAGAGACAAATTGACCTCTAGGGATAGAATTTGCCCCCTTCCACTCTAAGATAGGCTCGTTTGGAAATTGGAACCTAACCACCCGAGTCCTACAATCGATAGAGGCATAACATGCGTGCTTGCAACCAATCCATACCCAAAATCACAACAAAGTCTAACATGTCCAACTCTACCAAATCCACCAAAGTAACACTATGGGACAAGGAAATGGGACAACTTCTATCGACTCTTTTAGCCACCACCGAGTCACGAACTGGGGTAGAGATCGAAAAAGGTTCTACTAACACTTCGGGGAGTATTTCAAACTTCATGGCCACAAAAGGTGTCATAAAGGACAAAGTAGCATCGGGATCTAACAAGGCATATACATCAATAGAAAAGACTTTTAACATACTAGTTACCATATCCGAGGAGCTCTCTTGGTCACCTCGGGATTGAAGAGCATAAAAGCAGTTTTGCTTTTGAGCATTGGAGTTTGAACCGCTTTGAGGAGCTTTTTTATCTTCCCCTCCCTTAACCTTAAGCATTGGACAATCTCTCATCTTGTGGCCAACCTTCCCACAACTAAAGCACCCATCAGTACCAACAAGGCACTTGCCATCATGCTTTCTTCCACATTTTGCACAATTAGGCCTTGCAACATAAGAACCACCACTATTATCTCCTTGAGGTTTAGGCTTGGAAACCCTATCCTTGTTGACCCTTGGTGATATGATTCTCACAAGAGATACGATGATAAGATGCGGAAATCGAAAGACAATAAAGTAAAGATAGATAGATAGACACACAAGAGGAAACAAAAAGCAACCAAAGGGTATATTAAACCCAATGACCTCAATTCGTTAATCCAACTATAGCACCTAACTTTTACGATGACCTCAAGGGAATCGATATCCCAAGCAACCAACGTTTCTAACAAAAGGCAACAAAAGCTTAACCAAGCTCTCAACACTCAAACACGAGTTTTCAGTTTTCAACATTCAAAATAATCTAGCTAAAAATGAACCTTAAAGGCCTATTTATAGTTTTAGGCTAGTACATCATAGAAGGGCCTAAAAGTGACCTGGAAGTGACAAAGGGCGAGCCAAGTCGGGCTCACCTAGTAGACTAGGTGGTGCGCCGACCTGGTTGGTGAGCTTCTCTGCATTGGCCTCAGCTCTAGCCACATTCTAGAACTTTAGGCGAGTTGGGGCCATCGCCTAAGTCATTGGGCGATGCCCCCAGTAGGACCTGCTTGCCGAAAAGATCCCACACAATCTTCAAGATTTGAAATCCCTTGTTTGCCATCAGCACCATCTCGAGCACCTCCATCTTCATGAATAACCCTTGCATCCTTCTTGAGCTTGGCTTCTAGTAAATGTCCTTGATGAGATCCGTATCGCATCATTCTCTCCTTCTTGAAAAGAATTTGTTCCCAAATTCGATGGATCATCAGCCTCCATAGTTGGGAAAGGGGACAGGTCGCACACATTGAAAGTGTTGTGCACTTGATATTCTGGAGGAAAGGCAACCCTGTAGGCGTTGTCGTTGAGCCACTCGGTCACTAGAAATGGTCCATCACCTCTTGGCATGAGCTTTATCTTGCGATGGGTGGGGAATCACTCCTTGCGAAAGTGTACCCACACCCAGTCACCCGGTTCAAACACGATCCTCTTACGGCCCTTGTTAGCCCTTTTGGCTACATCTTGGTTCTTCTTCTCTAAGTGCAGTCGCACCTTTTTATGAAGTTTCTTCTTGGCTTCTGCTCGCTCACTCCCATCTAAGCTTAACACAATATCTTGAGACAGAGGAGTGAGATCTAAAGGGGTTAGGGGATTAAAACCAAAAACCACTTCAAATGGAGTCATGCCAATAGTACTATGAATAACTCGATTATATGCAAACTCAACTAAAGGCAAATGTTCCTCCCACGAGGCCAACTTTCCATGCACGATGGCACGAAGCATAGAACCCAAGGTTCTATTCACAACTTCAATTTGGCCATCAGTTTGTGGGTGACAAGAAGTTGAGAACAACAACTTAGTACCAAGTCTACACCACAATTCCTTCCAAAAGTGACTAAGGAATTTTGGATCCCTATCACTTACAATGGTTTGAGGAATTCCATGCAATTTAATAATATGCTCAACAAACAAAGATGCTACATTGGAAGCATCATCACATTTATGACATGGAATGAAATGAGCCATCTTTGAAAATCGATCAACAACAACAAAGATGCTATCTCTACCTCTTTTGGTCCTTGGCAAACCCAAAACAAAGTCCATAGAAATATCAAGCCAAGGTCTTTGAGGTGTGGGGAGTGGAGTGTATAAACCATGGGGAAGGAGGCGTGACTTAGCACGTCGACATTCAACATATTGACCACAAATTCGAACAACATCTTTAGGCATTTTAGGCCAATAGAATTGTTCCTCAAGAATTCCCCTAGTTTTGTCAATACCAAAATGACCCATTAAACCCCCATTGTGTTCCTCCCTCGCAAATAGTTCTCTCCAAGAGCTCATAGGCACACAAAGTCTCTTGCCTTTGAACAAGAAACCATCAAACTTGGAATAAGGAGTAGAAGACCTATCCCTCATCCACCTTTCCCTCTCCCATTCCTCACAATCTTTGAAGATTTGAGCAAACACGGGATCCTTGGGATACAATGACTTCAAACATTCAAAGCCAATCAATTTGGAAGACAAAGTATTTATCAACACATGTTTTCTAAACAAGGCATCGCCCACCATATTTTCCTTTCCCTTTTTGTATTGGATTATATAAGGGAAAGTTTCAAGGAATTCAATCCATTTGGCATGCCTTTTGTTCATCTTTCCTTGGGCCCGAATATGCTTTAGGGATTTGTCACGCCTCAAATCCCATTAAGATGGACATGCACCCGATGCCCTAAAGTCCCGAGAGAACCAACATGTAATATGTGCTTACTATGCATATAACTATGACAATCTTGTGACAAGTTCACATAGGATGCAGCGATACAAACCAACATAAGTAGACCCAAAACTTATATACAAGACTTGGTCGTTGAGGCCACAACTTGTTAAGACGCAACTAAACCATATACATGTCTACAAAGCCTCTAAAAGATAGAAAACCTTAGAGTAGGTCGGGACAGACACCGTCTTACCCTTAACTATGATACAATACCAAAATGAATCTACCAAGGACTCAGTAAAGCTCCGAATCAACCTGGAGCTCACCAAAAGTAGTTGAGTGTCGTGTGCTCCTATTGAGGAGATCTACTAGGTGGAGTACATGTTCCTATAACATGAAATCAGCGTCCCTCGCGAGGGACGTCAGTACAAAAAAATGTACTGAATATGTAAGGCAATAACATATATAAAATAAGAGTTCGAATAAAACTGAGTATCAATATATGTGTGCATAAATCAGAACAGAAGACCACCTTTGTTAACTCTTGTGGGATCATGTATGTTACATTATTGTCTTTATAAGGCATGTTATACGAATGACTAGCTGATCAGTAGTAGAAGAGGATGACCCATGCTAGGCATTTTAACCCTTGGGATGCGGTCCTCATAATTACACAAATTGGGATCGACCGATGCTAGGCTTTCGCCCCTGAGCTGCCACCCTTAATTATACAGATTGCTTCACTTAGATTCTTTAATCTTTGAGATTGTTGTTTTGGTGGTCATAATCATTTTTGAGATTTGGAACTACGGACCAATAGTAGAAGACATGAAAGTAATACTTGAAGGCAGTAACAACGACATAAGGAGCTATGTAACATCAATGAATTACTTGTGAGCTTAAATGACACAATTGTCTTCAACTGACTAAGAGGAGGATTCACCAAATTTGCTTTTGCAAATACCATTTCTATATCAGCACAAAGGAGAATAATTACACAAGTATAGAGTACTGAACATATAATGAAGTAATTCTATACACTAAGGAGAGGGGAAAATATTGTTAGCTATTTGGAGATCGTACGCTGCCACTATGTTTCCTTTACTCAGAATAGAATTTAGGAAATTCACTTATTGATATTAATCGCAAGTATCAGATTTCATGCCAAAGAATATTGAATCGAATAGCCTTACATACCTTATCCTCTTACCAATAGAACTATCACGATTCAGCCTCCCCTTTTAGGTTTTAATCTACAATTTAAGTCATGAAAAACTAAAACTAGCATCTATCACACTATGAGCCCCGTAAAATAGTAGCTAACATTGACGGATAATGAGCCCATACAACCCTTAAAATAATGTGTATCACCACACCCTCCTTCCCTGCCCAATAAATACATTATATATCCTTTTCCAAGATTACCCAAGCTGCACCAACAAAAATACACATAAAACAGCCTCAAATAATCTTTATCATACAACCAATTATTGAAATAACTACCCCCTTGAGTTCTTTATGATAGCACACCCATAATTCCTCACTCAAACTCATACATAAGGAGGAAGAAAATGGAGTAGTCACCTTACCTCAATTTCTACAACTTCTCCTTATAACTTGAATTCCTCTAGAACTTCAACTTCCCTTCACACTTAAACCAAAGAAAAAGAGAAAAGTATCTTAATAATTAAGGAAAGTGAGCAGTAGCTTGTAGGAACTTCTGCTTTTTACTTATAATTGAGCATGAATAACATGTTTTCTAATCTTCCATGGGAGAATTAAGCTAAATCCATAAGTGTTTCTCTTACCTTGGTTTGCAGATATGAGGGTTTCTTCAAGAACCCTAGAAGAAACTTTAAGGTTGTTGTTTTAATCCCTAAGATAAAAGAGAGAGAGAGCTGGAGTTAATTCTTAATATTGTGTGTTAAAAATGAGTGAGAATAGCAGCCAATATATCTTATATTGAGCTTTCTTCACCTTTAAGAATATCCTCTAGAATCTCCTTTTTTTTGGTCCATTTTCAGCCACTAATTGGTCAAGTAGGTGATGCACCTGCTTATGTACATCAAGCAGCTCAAAAGGTCAAACTAGGTGATGCACCTACTTACTTTTACTTGGGCTTAAATATATTGGGCCTTGGCAAATTTGGCTACTGGGCTTTAATTTCATTTTCCTTTTATTTAACTTAGTTTGGGCCTCAAGTGAGTCCATTAGCATATGCCCAAATTGGATCCATAAACCTTGACCTTTTTAACTAGATCCATATAGCTCAAGTAGGTGATGCACCTACTTGGTCCTTTGGACTGGTCATTAAGTCAAAGTAGGTGATGTACCTACCTGTCACCTACTAGCTTAGTTAAGTCAAGCAAGCATCTAACTTATTTTATTCCATTTTCTAAATATTAATCCCTTTTGCTTTTAACTTAGCACTTAACTTTCAACTTTAAGCTCAATTATCACCTTACTGTCTCGAGTTTAAATACTCCCGTTGGAGTTAACTTGCAGTACACATGCTGAAACGTGCAAAGCATCACATCACCTTCCGAGCTAGTTTAAACCAACGCTAATGTCACGCCCAAAATCCCATTAAGGCGAACTGGCACACGTTGCCGAGAAGGCTCGGGAGAACCAACCTGTAATCATGCTCTATCTATGAACATTTAAAGGTGCTGCCATAGTGGATAACATGTTTTCATGAAAGTAGACAGTATTAACAAGCCAAAAGAAAGTGCACATGACTTGGCCGTTGGGACCATGATGTCTAAGACACGAGGCACAACCACACTTCACTATACATAGTCTACAAAGCCTCTAAATGATAAAACATTATAGGGTTAAGGTCGGTACAGGCCCCGCCTTACACTCAGCTACTATACAATACCAAAATACATGCTATAGACTCAGAAAGCCCCAAATCAACCTGGAGCTCACCAATAGCCGCTGGATGTCCTGTTCTCCTACTGGAGAGATCTACTAGCTCCTGTACTTGCAACATGAATTGCAGGTCCCCCGAGAGAGACGACAGTACGGGAGAATGTACTGAGTATGTAAGGCATAAATTACTGTATGTGAAATAAGAACTCAAATGAAATCATATACCAATGTAAGGATACAAGACCACCTTTTCTCATATTATGGAATCAGGTACTTTACATTCTTTTCTTTACTTTACACTCTATGCACAACATATAATACAAATGACCAGCTGATCAGTGGTAGACATATAAATCAGGATCGACCCATGCTAGGCTTTCCTTTAACCCCTGGGATACCACCCGTAATATTGGGATCGACCCATGCTAGGTGATTCTTCCACCCCTGGGATACCACCCATCAATAAGCAAATTCATTTAATATCTTTTCATTAACATTTGAGATGATTCTTTTGGTGGTCATAGCATTTTGAGTTGTGGGACTATGTAGTCAACAAGTGACGTGTAATAATCATATAATGCAGGAACAACAACGTAGAGAGTAGTTACACAATTAATGAAATGCATAGGAG